>PVKB01000307.1:0-68501 GCA_004027205.1 Ctenodactylus gundi | reverse complement strand
CGCAGGGCAGCCAGACATACTTGTTAGATGAATGTTTCAGTAAGCACACGCCAGCCCAGCGCAGGCTTGGGGGCAGGATGTGCCTCTTAGGCAGCCAGGAAAAGATTTGGGATCTACAGGGGAGACTCTTAGGCACACTTCAGAGCATGGGAGCCAGGAGGGCCTCTCCTCCGGCAAGCTGTCCAAATGAGCCCGCTCAGGCAGTTGTCCAGTTCTCATTCTCTCTCTTAAGTGTGTTACTTTTGTCTACATCTGTGGTCATTACCTGGACCAGTGTCTTCTTCATGGTGAGGCTAAATATGCCTGGTCTACCGTCTCTGGCTCTTCCCTAGAAACAGGGCTGTCTAGAGCCGCAGAAGGGAGGACTTGCCCCAGAGTGAAGTCCTGGGAATGGGGCCTGGAGGCCTTTGAGCAACCTATGGCTGTGCGATGAGAAGTTTTGAGGACCCCAGAGCTTGGGACTGTGGAGCTGAGTTTAGGATTGGGAAAGGCAAGACCTGGAAGGGAGAAACTAACAGTAAGGATAAAGAGGAGGCCTCTTCTCCAGGTCAGGCAGCCTCTGGGGACACACATGTAGCAGGCTGCGATGCAGGTGAGGGTGTCTAGGACAGCAGGTTAAGGCCCGGAGGAAAAGGAGGTGTCCAGACGGGAGGGGAAAGGTGTTGCAGACTAGGGTGGCATTACGAACTGTGTGGAATGGTGACAATGACGAGGCTGGTATGACAGGAGTGTTGGAGGTACTGTGAAGCTCAGAGGAGCTGGGGTTTCCTGGGGAGCTCACAGAGGCTGCAGTCAAGGGGTTTCATTACCAGGCATAGGGGCCTTCGGTGCTCACTGTGGCTTCTGAGGTAGAAGCTTCCTTGGAATGGCAAGCAGGACCTTTTGTGCCAGCTGCCCTTTCTGCTCTGGGCTCCAGTTCTTCCCTGCCCTCCTTTCTCTGAAGCCCTTTCCTGTTCCTGGAGAGTGCAGTGGTGCGATACGTCTGAACAGTGCTGATATAGAACATATCCTTCACCACATACAATTTTGTTGGATAGCACTGGTCTACGAACAAGCAGCTGAGATACGCCAGCAGGCTGCAGACTTCCGGAGGCTTGAACCCAGTTCAAGACATGCTGAGGCTGGGGGGCAAGGGGTGGCGGCAAGACCTCTGTACCTGGACTCAGAAGACCTGGTTTCTGATCTGGGCCTCTGCCACTCATTAGCTGTGTGGTCGGGGGGGAGGGGGTAATGCTTGGCCTTTCTCAGCCCCACAGCCTTGTAAAATTAGGTCATACTAGACTCTCTCACCCATTTGGTTCAATAAATATTCCTCAAATTGTTGTCAACCCTCTTGTTATGCCAGGCACTGGGCTCCTACTGTGCACCAAGCCTCTGACTACTCAGCGTGCTGCCAAGGTCGGGTGGTAGGTGCTCTGTAATGAGGGCAGCCTCAAGGGCCAGGGGAGGTAAGCACCAGCTAATTACACTTTCCCGTCTTCAGAGCACTTAGTCCAATTTGTAATTATTTATTGTTGGTTGTTGACGTGTTTGTGTCTGCCTCCCTGGCCAAGCCCGGTGAGCACAGGGGCAGTGTGGTGGTTTGTTCCCTTGTTGGGCCAGCGTGTGACGCAGTGCCTGGCTCTCAGTGTCTGCTGATGACTAGCTCTTTCTGGATTGTGTAAAAGGCCACCCTTTCACACAGGCACGTTATACTCTATTGCGACAGAGGGTATGTCACAAGAGCTTTGAGAGGCAATGGAATGCAGACCCCAGGTAGGATGTGGAGGAATCGCTGTCTCAGGGCCAGCTCTGGAGCATGACCCACAGGGTCTTGCTGCTTTTCCACCAGGTGGAACCTGGATGACTTCTGGCAGCCTCAAGGTGACCCAGGTCCTCTGCCCAGGGTGTCATTTAGACTCCCATCAATCAACTCCTAGACGTCTGTTTCCTACTGAGGTTTTCTGCTCAACATCTGTGAAAACTCTGATGTCTTCCTGTCACAGCCAAATGCCTTGGTGGGTGACAAGAATAGGGTGCCCTGCAAAGAAAAGAGGAGTCTTCCCAAGCTGGCAGAGGATCCCTCAGCCTAGAGTTTAGAGAAACCTGTACCCAAGGGATGGCAAGGACCAAGCCAGAGGTCCAAGAACCCTCTCCTTCAAGGTAGGACCAGGAGCAGAGCATGGAGGTTTCCCCTGGCCCAGCCTCCCCAGGGAAACCTAGCTTGTGCCCATCTATGTAGGCACTGGCTCATGCTGGCAGCTTTTTGGCCTGGTTGCCAGGCCTGCTTTTGGGTGGAGAGGAGCAGGAAGCATGGTTGCATGAAGGGAAACTAGCAGGGGAACCTGGCTTCCTAGGGCAGCTTGATGCCTCTCGGGGAGGACCAAGGGCCTGCCTGTGCTGCCTGCGTCCCTGGGAAGCCGCAATCCTCCCCTCTGCTTCTTCTCCAGGAGCCGCTCATCTTGCCCAGCTCATTTCCAATCCACGAGCAGGGTTCCTACAGCCTTCATTTCTCAGGCCTCGGAGGAAAGAACACTCAGCACTCCTCCCCTCTCCCGTCAGAGTCTGCACACTGGCCCTCAGCTGGCCCTGCCTGTTCTTCCCTGCAGGAAGTCTCCACTGAGTTCCTCCCCTTGTCCTTTGAGTGGGAGAGCTTTCAAGGGCCACCTCCACGACGGAAGGAACTTTGTTTTGTTTATGGCTCTGTTGCCACTGGCAGAGTGGGTGCACAATGAATAGTTGTTGAATGATACTCAGTTCCTGAGGTCGGTCCCCTGTTAGCTAGCACCAGTTTCCGTGGCTGTCTTAGCCAAGGACCTTGTCCCTCCTTCCTCCTCATGGGGCTGAGCCTAGAGACCTGTTTCTCCTCCCGGTCTCCCAGGCCTGGAATCTGGACCACTGGGAAAGCAGCTATCATGCTGTCTGGTCTTTGGGCATTCATTCAGGAAGTGCTTTTTGGGTCTCTCCTGGGGGCCTAGTTATGTGCTGAGCTGTGGGGCAAATGGAGATGTGAAAGATGGAATTGTAACTGGGGTGTCCACTCCCTGCTTGCAGGGGTGACAGTGCCTATCACTGCCTGGAGACCAGCGCTCTGAGCTCTGGAACCTCCTTCCACTCAGCCCCATCCATTAGCTTCCCCTGCTCAGCTGGTTCCGGGCCTCCTCCCCCTTCCTTTCCTGGCACCGCACACAGCTATTTAGGAGGTGTCCCCATCCCTGGGGCTGCTTTCAGAGAGGAACAAAGAGGGACTAGGAGGCGGGCAGCTGACAAAGGAGGCTGGGGAGTGGTAAAGCATGTGGAGACGCTTATTTGTAAGCCCAAATCGCTCTCCTGAGCTTCAGCTACTGCCTTTATCTGGCCTGATAATAGACCGAAACCATATTCTGCTCCCTGTTGAGAGATCTGTGCACCTGCCAAGGTGGCAGTAACCCAAGGTGGCAGTGGGCATTGCTCCAGCCAACAGGCCGACCAACCCTGGGAAGGTGTAGCCAGGCAGGAAGCCACTAGCCTGCAGGCTACCCACCATGCCAGATGGTCCCACTTAGCCAGGGGTCTTCGCAGGAGCCTCAGGACACACCTGGGAACGGAAGCTTCCTCTAATCAGACAGTTTATTTGTCTCTACATTTCCTAGGACTGAGCGCGGTCCTTGCACACAGTAACAGCTTGATGGTTGCACTCAACGCAGGCAGTGCCTGCTTACCAAGGTCCTACTGTGTGGAGACAGCTGTGTCTTTTCCCTCTTCACATTTCCATGTTCCTTCCTCCGGCACCTGTTGGGGAACCCCTGATGCAGCTTGAGAGGGGGAGGTCTCCAAGCAGCTGGTTTGTGACAGGCCAGCCAGAAGCCGGTCTTGTTAACCACATCTTAAGGAGAAGGAGGCAGAAGTCTTACCTTGTTTCCCTGCAGCTCACATCGCTGCCTGGGCTTATAAGGGCACATACATGTCACCAGCGTCGTCTCCTTCCGCTGCCAGGCAGGCCTGGTGCCATTGCAATCTCATCTGGAGGGGGAATGGGATTTGCGTGCAGATCTTTCGTCATGTAATTCAACACCCAGCTCAGCCCTCCTTATGATGTTTGGGGGAGTTACGCTCTGAGTTTCTGAAGAAAGTGAGGAGAGTAAAGTTGGACTGGCATGAGCTAAGGAGGATGGCAGAACATAAAGGGGTAAGGAGCAGAGGGGCAGGCTAGAGGGCCGGGCAAATGGGCTAAGGTAGGCTCAGGTCATGGTCCCAGGTCATGGTCCCCCAGGGGACCACTGGGTGGAGCAAAACTGGTAATGGGAATCTGATGACCTTAGCTCTTCTCTGCTGTGTTACCATCGTCTCTCCCTGAATGGACAAACAGTGCCGGGCAGGACTGGGGACTAATGACTGTTTTCCAGTCATTGATTTCTCTACGTGGGGTGTATCTTCCCAGGCCATCATCCTGTAGTCTGCACTTACCAAGGTAATAGCAGCCTGGTCTGGGGCCTCCTGCCTGCCTGCTGGCTCTGGGCCTTGCAGACCCATGGCAGCAGGTGAGGAACGGGAAGGTAGGAGTAAACAGAGGCAGCATGCCCCGCCTCTGCCCTGCCTCTCTCTGCAGGTCACGGCAGGTGTGTGTGCTGTCACAGGGGGGCTTGCCCCTGCTCAGGCGTGAGGATCCCCACAGACATCCACACTCCCCTTGAAGTTCCTACTCCAATTGTTGGGCCCCACCAAGCCCTCATGAACTCCTTGTTGGGCCAGAGGTCTCTCAACCATGTCTCTCCTGCTGCACGCTGCTCCTGTCCCCCTCAGGCAGCCAGAGTGGGTGTGAGGCCAGCTCTCTGAGTAGTACCCGAGTGGCTTTCCCAATCCCCATGACCACCCACGTGATTGGGGCCATTTTTCCTCAGCCACTGAATATGCCAAAGACCTGCATCTTAAGTGACTTATCCAAAAATCATCCAGCAGGGTAGGTAGCACAGTAGCCCCAAATATATCCAAGTTCTAATCACAGCAAAAGGGGCTTTGCAGATGTGATTAAGTAAATAATTTAGAGGTGATTCTGGATTATCTGAGTGGACCTGATGTCATTGCAAGGGGCCTTTAAATGTGAGCAATGGAGGCAGAAGGCTGATGGAATGTGAGAAGGACTCGGCTGGCTGTGCTGACCTTGAAGATGGAAGGGGAACTGAGGACTGAGGATGGCATTGAGAAACCAGAGAAGGCAAAGAAGTAGGTTCTCCTCTGGAGCCTCCGCAAAGAGCAGCCTGTGACACCTTGACTTGAGCCCAATGAGACCCGTTTCAGACCTCTGCCTTCCAGAGCTATATGAATAACTAAGTTCTATGAATCAGCAATAAAGCCTACACTTGGCTTCATGTGCCCTTTCCATCTGACATGAGCTCAAACGACCTTCTCTCTCCTTGACACTCCAGCTTCACCAACAAGCACGTATGGGAGAGGAGGGTGGGAGGGAGGATTCCAGGCCGGGACAGTCTGAGTTCCATTGTTCTTCCTCATCTGATTCCTGGTCTACTTTCCTGTGTGTCCCATTGCGGAGGGCGGGAGTTCCTAGTGGCATGCCTGCAGCAGCCCATTTCGTGGGGCTCCAGGTGAGACAGTGTCAGAGTTGGCCTTGGGGCTGGGACAGAGGGGGCTACAGTGCTAAATCCAGAAGTCCTTTGCTTTGGAGGTCCCACTGCTGGCTTTCCCACACTTGGGCTGGGTTTCCCATTCCTGGGAGTAGGAGCCTTTTCTCCAGGCCATGGATATGTGTATGCCATTGTGGAGCAGGGGGTACATGTGGTAGTGAGGACCTGGTTGTAGAAGCACCCTCTTATGTATGTATAGGGGTGTCTCAGGCCTCGTAACCTCCCGGACAAAGTATCTCTTTAGTCCCTGTATATAAGCGGATGCATATATGTTTGTATGTGAGCATGCCTATAGTCATACAGTCCTGTGTGTGTGAGTACGTGACTGAATGTGAACACGTGTCTATCATGCCCCAGTGTGTATGTAGGTATATATCTACTTTCTCCAACGTGCGTGTGTGAGCCCATGGGGAAGAGTGCTCGCTCCTACTCTGTGAATGTGTGGTAAGGGTGAATATGTGAGCATACCTGCTCACATCTGTGTGAGTGTGTGTGACAGATGAGCATGTGCTTGCCTAAACATGCCTGCTCCGGTCCCTGTGTGTGGGTGTGGGTGTGTGAGTATACAAGTGTGTCTATGCCCCTGGTGTGAAGGTGTCAGGATATGTGCTCACACTTGCTTCTGAGGGTGTGAATGGAAGTGCTCAGTGTGTCTACTCGGTGTGCGCCGACCTGAATGTGATTGTGTGCGGGGCCAGTGCTGCCCCTACCCAGCCAGCATTGCCTCACCCTGTGACACAGCTGCTAATGACTATTTGCCATTGTCTGTGCAAGGTGGCATCACCTGCATTAATGACAGTCTCCCTGTCTAATGACCTGGCTCCTGCCCAGTCATTTAGGAGCCACAGGGGAACCGGCCCCATGCCCAGGGAGATGTTGACGATCTCAACACATTTCCCGCTGGGTGTTGGTGGGGGTGGGGGAAGCACCGACCCCACCCCTCCCCTGAAGCCCTCAAGTTCCCTACGTGGGCCTAGAATTTCAGCTGGCTGGTGGCATTCCTGGGCAGGAAGCCCCAGGTCTGGGCCCTGCCCTCTGTCTCAGCAGGGTTGGGTGTTTGCTCGCCTGGGTGACGTCCCTCCCCATGGTGTGTGCTGGACCCTGCAGGCAGCCACACACAAGGGTCTGTCGTCCTCTCCCCAGACCCCCTGCTCTCTGGTCTCTGTGAATAAACGGTGGTGATCTTTCCTAGTAGGTCTCTCTGTGCCCACGACACTCTGTCCTGGAGCCACTTCTAGAAAATAGGGGGTCTGGGACTGCCAAGGTCTTCAAAGGACCCAGGCAGGCTTCTCTGTGAAAGCCTCACTACCACCCTTCCTAATATTTTGTTAAATTGAAACAAAATTAAGAATAAATTAAATGATAAAGTTGTTGGGAAAGGCTCACGGTCCCTTCTGAAGGCTCTGAGCCTTTGTCCATACTCTTCCAGCGTCGAACCCATCCACTCTGGTTATTTTCTGCTTACAGGTTGGAAGGTCTACCTAGGCAGAGGAGCCTCACACTGTGCCTGGTTCCGAGGACTCGTACAGGTCGTCTAAGTTCAGGAACGTGTGCCTGGGTCTAGCTGTGTGGCCATGAGCAAGTGGCCGGTCACGTTTTCCTCTGTAAAGTAAGGATGTGACAACGCCTGCCTCCCAGAGCTGTTTTCGGCACTGAATAATCTATGAGTATAAAGCACTTAAGGTTAGGCAAGCACACAGCCAGCACACAATACATTTTTAAGATTTATTTTTAATTAAATAATTAATTGTGGCATTGGGAATTGAGCCCAGGGTCTTCGGACTGAGCTACATTCCCAACCCACCCCAGGCTCCCTTTTTCAACTTTTTATTTTGAGACAGTATCTTTTCCAATTGCCCAGGCTAGGTGGAAACTTGTGATCTTGCTCCAGCCTTCCGGTGTTCTGGGATTAGAGCCGGGCACCACTACACCTGCTCACAACGCACCTTTTTGGTGCCTTCCTTCCTCATCTATGGAATGGGAAGGCAGTTGCTGAGAGGAGAAGAGAGAAGGCGTGGTGAGTGTCTGCTGCCGAGGGCCTGTTCCAGCACCTGCCTCACCATGTCCCTAATTGTGGCATGTATCTCCTTGCCCACCAGGGATCAGGGAGGGAGGGAGGAAGGGGCAAAGCAGCTAGCTACACAGCCGTCCCGCCTGCTGACGCAGTGTCCCTGTCCTAGGGGGAGTACTACTTTGCCAGCCTGGAGCTGTGGCTCATCTACCTACATCACTTACAACAGGTTTTCTTGGACTGACATTTCTCTGCATGTTTATTTTTAAAAATTCTGTATTATTTATTTATTTAGGTTTGAGATAGAGTCTTGCTCTGCCTAATGTACAAAGTATTACTTTATGAAGGTGCTTGTACTGGTCTCTATGTATGTCCTGCTTGGACCTGAACTTCCTATGTAGCCCAGGCTCGAACTCATGACAATACTCCAGCCTCAACTTCTGAGTGCTGGGAATTACAGGTATGTGCCATCACATCCTGCTAATTTTTATGTGGTGTTGGGGATTACGAATCTAGGCCCTTGAGCATGCTAGCCAAATGCTTTAACCACTGAGCTACATCCCTAGCCCCTGTTTTTTTTTTTAAAAGGTTATAATAAATGAGGAAGTTTTGTTACATATATTCATTAACTACAATGTACATTTTATGCGTAGCCCAGGAAAATTCCTCTTTACTCAAAATAAATAAATAAATAAAACCAATCCCCCAACCCCAAAACCAACTGAACCAAGCAAAACAAAAACAGGGAAAGAAAGGTGGACTGCAGATTGGCCATATCTGTAGTCTTGGAATGTCATTGGTAAAGAAATGTACAAAGTATTACTTTATGAAGGTGCTTGTACTGGTCTCTATGTAAAATGTATTTCTTACTGTGGGTTAAGGTTAAAATGCTAGAGATACCTGGCTCACTGTCTCCTGAAAGGGGCAGGACAGTAGTGCCTCTGCTTGGTACCTTGTTCTTCCATGCCAGGAAGCCTGTGCTAAGAGCCCAGGTATGCTGATCTGGGGTGGTTGGGTCCCAAACGCAAGGGCTCAAACCCAACTGGGGCCACATGCTCCAACCATCCCCAAGAAGTCCCTACTCTCTGTATTTTCCTGGACAAGATCTGAGCTTGGCATCTGAGAGTAGCTGAAAGTGTAGAAGCTGCTGCTGGACTGCAGAGTGCAGGGAAGGCCTCCCACGTGCCTGTCCTGTGCACTTGTGCCTGCCTACTCCTTCCTCAATGATCCTGGGCCTGAGCCAGACCAGTGGGTAAGGTGAGGCCACCAGAAATCATTTCTCCAAAATGCGGAGTGGAAGGAGGTCTAAAGCAATCTCAGCCCTGAAATCCAGAGATCAACGCTTCCCTTTGTCAAAATGCCAGCTCTGCCTTGGGGAGGGCCTTACTGAAGGGTGGGTTGGGAGGGAGGAACGGAGGGAGGCTGAGGCACCAAAATTGCAAATAGTACTTTGCTCATGAGCGATGCCTCGCGGGTTTATTTGTCCTTATCAGTTCCAATCTTTACCACCCTCTCACAGCGTTCCTATGACTGTATTCTTTATAGATAGTGAAATCAAGGTCCAGAGTGGTTAAATCTATACAATTAGGAGGTGCTAGATCCTGTCCCGACTCCATCTCTCCCATAGCCTGATGTGGCCTCTGTGAGGGTGCTCGATCTGCGTTGGTGGGGTATAGCAGTGGTAGGTAGGCTGGTTCTCAAGGCCAGGAAGAGCGAACCTGCTCATAGAAGGGTGTGTAGTACTCTGAAGGAAGATACTTCCCTTTGGAAAGAAGCTGAGCTCTTCTTGCCCCCGTATGACCTTATATGGGGCCTCTCTGACAGTTAGAGCCAAGAATCTGAACGTGGGGAGCCGCTCATTATTAAGAGTTTCATCAAGTTTAATCAAGCACCAAGTAAGATTGCTTGATTATCAAGAGGAAAAAATTGCATCAAGAGAGATGTGGCTTAGATTCCAGAGTCTTCCTTGGCACTCCTAAGGGTAGGGACTAATCCTCTGGCAAAATGGGCTTAATTAACACTGGGAACTCTTGATGATCACGGAAGGTATGGCTTGGTGAGAACATTTGCCAAGTAACATATAGGTTGTGACAAATGGGCACAAGGTAACTTTGGGTCTAGGTGCTGAGGGGACGCGTAGCAAGCCCTTGGCAAGAGTTGGTGGGGTCAGCTGGGGAAGAATTCTAAGAACAGGGGCACATAGAATGGGCTGGAGAAGGACAAGGCTTTCCTTGGCCTGGGGGGCAGATGGGAGAGCAGCCGACATCACGGCGGCATTGATCCAAACCAGCCAGTTCCTAGGGGTTCCCATCCACCCTGGCTCCAGGGTAGGGACTGTCTAGCCACACGTGTGTCCAGCCCACTTGGTGCCACTTGGAAGTGACTGGAACTGTGGCATGGCCTTGAGCCAGGTCCTCCTCTCCAGGGATTTTTTGGCTTTGGTACATCCAAGTGTTTCCTCTGCAGCATGTGGGGGAGAGGGAGGAGGAAGCACAGCTTCCCTGGGGTGAGTGGAGGGAGATTCTTGGCAGAGAGCAAGGATTCTTCCACGGCCAGCTACCCTTTCCCTGCAGGGATAGGGAGCCTCTGCTGGCCTGCCTCCGTGCCTGGCTGCTTTGGGCTGGAACCTAGGCCTGGGTGGTGGAGAGAGACCTCACATGAACAGAGTTCCTCAGCTCGAGGGGACTTCAGTGCACAGCTTCCCTATAAAGAGGGCATGGAGGACAGGTAGGGAGAGAGGACAGTGTGTGTGGTGTCCACAGGGTGTGTGAGTATGATACGTGTGTGTGTGTGTGTGTGTGTGTGTGTGTGTGAGTGTGTATGGTGGGCCAGCATATGAAGAAGAGACTGCTGGTTTTCAAGGGGTTCTCTGGAGGGAAGGGGGAATGAGCACATCTGGATGGTCCTAGGTGGGAGCACTAGTTATGGGGAGGTAAGTGGTGAGGCAGAGACAGTGGCCTGATGTTCCTGGAGGAGGTGGGCCATGAGGAAGGATGGGAACTTGGACTGGGCAGGGCCTGGGTGAGGGTTGTCTGGTGGAGAGAAGAGCTGGGGCATACAAGGATCTGGCTCTGCTGTGAGACAGACCAGAGACAGAACATGCAGGGCAGAACCCCAGGCCTAACTGAGGCTTTTGCCTACAAGTCTGGAGGCATAGGGAGACAAAGAACCTCTGATGATTATCCACTAATGTCCAGCTTCCAGGCTGCCCATCCAGTGTTCCCTGCTGGGTTTGGAAGCTACAGGCTGCAATGGGTGGGTGTGAGAAGGCCTGGTAGAAGGGTCTCTGGACCCAGGGGTGCATTTTGGGATAGGTGCTTGGGAAGAAGGTGCATTCAGGAACTGACTGGGGTGGGAGGGCTGAAGACTCCCAGGAGAACCTTGGGGTGAAGGTTGACTCCTGGTTTGTCTACCTCTAAGGACGCCCTGAAACAGGGACAGTGGCATCTGTTTGGGGATTCGTAGTCACTTTATAACTGGCATTTAGGTGCGTGCCTACTGTAGCCTCGAGAATGACAGCATTTGGTCATTTGAGTCCTTCCCAGCAAACTAACCTGCTACAAAATAAGGCATTCCATCCTGGGCCAGAAGTGGGGTGCTGGGGAGCCTGGCCTCAGGGGAGGAGGGGTGAGCTGTCTTTCTCTATCCCTCATCTTTGGGGAGAAGGCAGAGGCAGTGAGGATGTGGATAGGGTCTGGGACCTGGGAGAGGAGGACGAGGTATCAGAAAAAGGTATCAGGTCACAGGCTAAAGGCCACATATGGAGACCAGAGGGATGGTGTATCTGAACCCCAAGGGATGGCTCTGTGGTTGGCTCTCCACAGCCTTCCTGCCTTCCTGTCCTTGGCTCCATGCCCAGGCTGTGTTGTCAGCACCTGCTCCCAGAGCCAGTGCCTGGCAGATGCAGCCATGAGCTCATGGGGTGTGGTAAGCTGGCGGGTCCCTACTCTCCCGGGAGCTGTGGCAGGTGCATGTCACAGCCCTGGGCCCGGCGCCTCTGTAATCTCCCTCCTGGCCCCACCCCCTTGTAGGGAAGTGGCTCCTTCAACCAGCCTGTTTAGCTCTCTCCTCTTAAGTCTTCGGACCCCCAGAGACTGCAGAAACAGAAAGCCTTGAGATTAACCTTTAAGAAGGACTTCGTACTTGAAAGAGGGGGATAGGGTAAGAGTAAAGGGACAACATCAAAGACAGATGATGAGTGTAGGGCTCTTCTTTGAGAGTCTGTTCTGTGTCCTGCTGTCTGAGGGCGTTGCAGGCTCTTCTTATGGAATCTTCACGTGACCCTGTGGAACATAGACACATGGGCTGAGCTTGCACCGACAGTAAGCAGAGGGGCTGATGTGATGCCTGAGCTTCTAGCTCTGGGACTAGAGGACCTGAGAGGAGGCTGGCTGCCGGAGGACCATGGCTGGGAGTGGGAAGGACTCCCAAATGTTCTCTCCTGTCTTTGGTTAGCCTTTGATGGCATGTAAGATAGGGTCTGGGAAAGCAAGGGCTGGAGGTCAGACAGGCAGGAGGTAAGTGCCACCTCATGCTCCTGAGGGTGGAAGTCAGCCCTGTGGAGCGGGTGGGCCTGTTTTTTTGGCAAAGGAAGCAAGCACAAAACTGCAGCAAGAGGCCAAGGTGCTGTTACAACAAGACATTGCGATTTCCAAGACTGCATGCCACTGGCGAAGGAAGGGTGTGTTCCCTGGAGAGACAGTAGCTTTCAGGGCCCTGTCTGGAAGAGGGGGCGCAGGTAGCCTGAGTTGGAGTCTGTGCGGGCTTTTGTGCATGTGTGCACACGTGTGTTTCCACAGCCTCTACTGATGGATTTGCTGCTTGCGCCGACTCTGGGCTCTCTATTGCATCCGTGTCACACCACAGGCTTTCAGGGGGCTGTCTCCTTTGCCAACGGTGTGGAATGTGCTCTGTGTTTGACGCAGGGCTGCTTTGGTTGGTGACAATTCTTATTCCTCACATTTTTCAATTTGGCAGAAGACTATTCCAATCCCAAAACTCTATCTTACTTCCAAAAGTTTCGCAGCTCCTTCTCCAAAAATCCCATTGCTTTTTCCTTTCCCCGAGGATGAACTGGAGCCTATGATTTTTAGCTGGTAGTGGTCATACAGTCATGGTTTGGATCTGGAAAGTTCCCCCAAAGCCTCATGTATTTGAATGCTGTGGATCTGATGTGCTGTTAGGAAGTGGGGCCTGGTTAGGAGGGGTGGATTTCAGGTGTGTGGTGGAGAACAGGCATGTGGCTTAGAAGGATATAAACTCCTATCCCAGCCTCTTCTGGAGGCCCCTGATTCTTCCCCTTGTGGTGTGTGAGCAGATACTCTCTTCCAGACACTTCCTACTATTGTTGGACACCCATGGATGGACTGAGACCTTTTGAAATTGTGAGCTAAAATAAAATTTTCTTCCCTTAAGTTGTGGATGTTGGGTAATACATCCCAGCTACGAATAAGTAACTAAGTTACTGTTCTTTCTTGTGAGCCCACAGTTCCACTGGCTCATTCACCCCCATGTGCCAGTCCTGCAGGAAGAGGCCATCTGTGCTTCTAGCAGAGAGGTACAGAGGGAGGGGTGTGCACAGCAGTAGACCCAACCTTTTGACACCAGCACTGGTTTAGTTGAAAACCATTCTTCGAAGGATGAATAGGGCTAGAGCAGGCCCTTGTAATGACCTGGGGTGGGGTGCTTGTTATGCAGTCGGTTGTTGGAGGGCAGCTTGGAAATGGTGAACAGCAGCAAGAAGAGGGCAGGAAGTGAAGCTGGGCCTCTGTAGGTCAGCAGTGGCATTAGCGCCCGATAGCGCCCTGGCTGCAGGGGGGCTTTTCTCCGTGCCTACCCTCTGCTTGCAGCTCATCTGCCTCAACTGCCTGGACTTCCAAGGCCACAGATCAGTACCGGTCCACAGCCTGGGGGTGGAGGATCGCTAGTGTGGAGGACTTAGGATTGTGACTGGGGCTGACCCCAAGATCCTTTCTCAGGTATCGTGTTGGTTGTAGGCCCCTGCATGCCATTGGTATGAAAACCTGTGCCCCGTGTAAAGGATCTGTCGATAGAGTCTGCAGCTTCTGTGCCCAGTAGCAGGACACATAATCAGTCTTAGCATGACTGTGGAAATGGGACCCCAGAGACCACCCAGGCTTCTCTATTTCTTTGTACAGAGAAGACACGTAGAGAGTGAAGGTCCCATACCTGTAATCCCAGCATTCTGAAAGGTGAAGCAAGAGATCACAAATTTGAGGCTATCCTGTTGGCTTGTCTTAAAATAAAAAAATAAAAAGGACTGGGGTGTGGCATGCCCCTGGATTTGTTGCCCAGTACCTCAAAGAAACAAAAATACAGAGAGGCAGGGGCCTTGTCCAAGGTCACACAGCAAGTGGGGGGGACATAGCTGGTGACACCACTCCCCATGTGGCATTATCTCCCAAATTTTAACAAGCCCCTCCCCCTCCCCCTCTTTGTTCTTCTTGGTGTTTTCTCATGTTTCTCTATCTGAAGTTCACCATCCAAATCTGCCCGCTTCTCAGGGCCTAGCCGGCCCTCCTTCGCCCTGGAACCTGCTAATTTCTCTCACCTGCACCATTAGCAGCATGTTCTGCTAATTTCCACTCCCTAATTGTCTGGAGCACAAATTAATGCTTTATTACTTGATGCTGTAATGACCTTGTAATGACCCAGGTTCTAACCAGGCTCAACTGCTCCCAGCTGTGTGACCTTGGCCTGGTTACCTAACCTTTGGAGTCCTGTTTCCTTATCTGTGGAACACAGAAGGGGCCCGTGAGCAGCAGAAGGCGACATTCACAATGGCTGACTTGGGAAATGGCAAACTGAAATCTAAGGTGTGGTGAGTGTGGGTGGGGATGATGGCAGAAAGGCAGGCAGGCAGGAGCAGGACTATGGGGAATTTTAGCTGGGAGGGCTTGTGGTATGGACAGCGGGGAGCCCTTGAGGCATTTTTGGGAAGGGAAGCTTCAAAACCCCCCCACCTAGGGTTTGGAGTGACCAGCATGTAGATGAGAAGGATTTGGAGTTGACAGAGCAGGGCTTGAATTCCACCTCCACCACTGGAGAGCTGTGTGATGCTGCACAAACTGCTAGATCTCCCCGAGTCTCTGTTTTTAATGTGCAAAATAAGCATTATCCCTATTGTATAGAGTTATGGTAAGAATTAAATGAGAAAATGTCTAATTGCTTGGCTTGGAGTCTTGCCCTCAGTCGTTCTTAATGATGGAGAGCCGTGATCACGGCTGTTGTCATCTTCCCCAGTGAGTGCCTGCCTGCCTCTCCTGGCCTGGCTTCGTGCCTCTCTCCCTTGCCTCTCTTTGCTCACTCCTCATGTCCCAACTGGGACGCTTCCCAAGGGCAGGGCTCACATGCATCATCTTCTCGCTCTAGCTACTGTTGAGAGGAGGTGATGTCACCCTCAAGGCCTCTGGGGATCTCTGTCGAGGCCCTAGGGACTGGCAGGCAGGGTGGGGAGTCTAGGGCCCTCTTAGGCCACTTGTTTTGTAGTGTCTGAGTGGATCTGAGAGAATGCAGTGTGTCCTAGCTCTCCCCTGGGTGCCTAGCTAGCTCCCTTGGGGATTATTCTTGGGGGCCTTGGGCACTGTGGTGGGCTTGCCACTGCTTATTAACCACCATAGAGGGAGTGGGCCTAGTGCTGAGACAGGGAGTGCTGGGTGGAAGCTTCCCCAGCCCTCAGTCACCTTCTTTTTGGCCCACGCAGATGTCTAGGGGAGCCAGATGCATAGTATCAATGAAATCATTAGTCTAATAACCATTAAGACAATATTTATAAGACACCTCCTCAGTGCTGAGTGGCTTGCAAGATGCTGAGGTAATAACCTAGCACAGATGGACTGAGTGCCTGCCTGCAGAGGGGTCATGGATTAAAGTGGATGTAGGCACAGGGGTCAGTGGGACTCTGAGGCGCACACTCACTTGGCCTCCCCAAGAATGGCGGAGTACGGCTGCGTGGGGGAGGGACAACGGAACCCTGCAGGCTGAGCCAGGGACCTGAAAATGGCTTTGTGATGGGAGCATATGGGGAGATGGGGGTGTTGGGTGGAGGAGGACAGTGGCTAGGGGCGAAGTCAGAAAACTTTGTGGGTCTTGGATGCCAGGCTGAGTGTGCTTCTACTTCAAGAGAAGCTGGGAACCACTGGGATGTTTGAAGCAGGGAGCGATGAGACCACAGGCAGTGGCTTTGGTGCCATGGGACTGGGGAGACTAGAGTGGTTTGCCTTCAAGCGGCATGAAGAGGGAGTCATGAGAGGGTATCGAGTTCCTGGAGGGGCAGAGGAGATAGCATTTTTTTTGCCACCCTAGACTATCTGATTAATGAATGTTTCTCTATCTGGGCACCTAGTTCTAGGACACAGAAGAGAAGTGATGCTGAATCCAGGACAACACAGGTTCCTGCTGGCCACCACAAGGTCTGAGCTGGACTCTGGTCGTGTTGGCCAACCAAAAGTGCTTTGGGGGATTGAGGAAAGGGAGTTATGGGAGTATGCCTTTGGCAAAGAGGCAGCGAAGGAGGTCAGGGTCCAGGCCTTCTGCTGTTTGGGCAAGGGGCCTCTCAGACCCTCCCAGGCCCTTAGGCATCCAAGCCACCCAATGCTATGGGTGGGACCAGGGGAGGCCAAGGATGACGGAGTCACCGCTGAGGCATAAAGGATAGAACTGGCTGGCTCTGAATCGTCTCATTTTACTGCTCATGTATGGTTTCACATGCCACAGGCCAGGAAGTACTCAGGCAAGAACTTCGGGCTTTGTGTTGGTGGGTCGAGTTCCTGGCCTTCTCCATGCCCTGGGGAAGCTCTTAGGCCAGTGCCTTTCAGAACATCCTTGGGCATCTTTGCTGCCATGGAGATTTTGTTGGGAGTTGTCCCTGTGTGACTGCTGGGCGGGTAGTAGGCCAGGCCACCGAGGTCCTGAGGCATCTTACTACCTGTAAGAGATTACTACGACAGGCGGTCAGCGGAGGAAGTCTTGCCAGTCCCTGGCTGGGAAAGGGGACACATGGATCCCAGGTCCACCATGTGTCCTAGCCCTGTCTGCCTGGTGGGTCCCTGCTTCAGGAAATAGGGCTATTGCAGGCCCACCGGGGCTAGGGTTTCCTGCTGACCACCTGGATCCCCAGTAGTGCTGCCTTTTGGCTTAGTAGGTGACCTTGCCTGCCTATGAGGTCTTAAAATCCAAGGATCCTTGGATCCTGGATTTGGAGAAAGGAAGGGCACAGGGAAGCAGAGTGGGAGGCTGGGCTGCCAGGACAAGGAGGTGGGAGGCCAGGGCTCAGGGTGCATCAGCCCATGCTGGGGGCTCTGCCCTCCCTTGCCTCTTGCCCTAAGACTGCTCATCCCTGCTCCGTTGCTGTCTGGCCCTTCTTTCCCTCATCGTCCCTTCTCTTCTTTTTCATTTTCTACCCTGTCCTGGCACCATTCTCTCTGTCTCCTGCACCCCAGGACTTCTCTCCACCTCCTGTTCACAGCAATCCCCATTTTCCCTTTCCCACCCTCTCGTGGTGCCCATCCGTTCCCTTCCACTTACTTATAACTTACTCAGACTGTCTGCCCCCTTCTTGAATTCGAGTTCCCCCTTCCTGGAGCTCTTGCCCATCTGGGCCGGAGGTCACCCTATACCCTGCAGGAGTCAGTCTACACCTCTCCTCTCTCCTTAAGGCTGGCTGGGTCCCAGCCTGCAGCCCAACAGTGCTGCTTGCGGGCAGCCTGGTTCCCCAGTTTGGGATGGGGTAGAGGAGAGTGCTGTGCTTTAGACTGCAGCCTTCCCTGCGGAGCTCAGCCCTGGGGGGCACGCAGACCTGACAGCGCCCCTCCAGGTGAGTCTAGAGGTTGCAACCACCTGTAGGCTGCAGCTCCTCCCTGCTGGTATTCCCATGGGAATGGAGAACTGGAGGCCTCACCTGCAAGTCGAGGGGGGTGTGCAGGTGTGGGAGGACATTTGGGCACAGTTGTCATTGAGGCATACCTGTGGGTTTTTTGTTTATGTTTTTTGGTGCCTGTGTGATCTTGCTGGGGGTCTGTGAAGCAATACGTATTGTCTGAGTGTTGAATGCATTTGGGAATACGTGTGAGACTGCGGATTTTGCACACCTGTGAATGTGAACATGGGGGTGGCATGAGAGCACACAGGCATATGTGTCTGCGGGCACTTGGAAGAGTATGAAGGCTCTGCCAAGTGTGATCTTGCCTGTGCCTGGAGACTAGGAGCCTGGGTGCTGGGTGAAGACACATGGGCCTCTGAGGGAGGAAGGGGCTGGGACTGCTTGCATGGGGGTGCTCATAGCGTGCACCTGTGTGTGAGGGCTGTGGTACCACGCAGGTTAAACTGAGGAAAGTCGTCTGTGTGCATCTGTATAGAGTGACTTCCTGGGTTGGGCTCAAGGTGGAAGTATTCAGTGACCTGTAAGCTTTTAAAGACACGCCTCGGCCCCCGGGGAGGCTCTAGACACTGAGACCCCCGAGCGGCTCAGGCCTGACTCAGTGCGCACCGGAAGTACGGGAATGAGAGGAGGTAGCGTTGCCCCACCATGTCACCGCCCATCCACGGCAGGGCTGAGGTCAGAGGAGAGGGGGCACATATCTCTTGAGGGATCTGCGGGGCACAGGCCCCCCACCCAAACTGGAGATCCTCCACCCTGCCCCAGCCACTGAAGCCCTGGTAATTCCTCCCTTGGCTGAGATGGAATCAAAGGACACGTGGCAGACCTGGGATCCGTGTGTCCCCTTTCCCAGCCAGGTCTTGCTCTTTCGGGAGAGCTGAACGGGCCTCCCACGGGCTGCCACTTGGGACTGAGTGGCAGAGGGGAGGACGCCCCTCCTAAATGTTGGTTGAAGAATGAGGGAAGCAATGGCAGTGCCAAAAGATGATGTTGATTGGCCCCGGTGTGTGGGCTGAGGACAAGTGGGTGGCTTAGTGTAGTGGCTTAGTGCTGGGAGACTGACCTCTGAATTCACATCCACCTGAGCCTCTCTGAGCATTATTCTTCTCCTTTCTAGGAAAGGGCAGTACCGCTGGGGGACCATTATATCAGTGAAATGTGGCAGTGTGCCCAGTGTGAGCATGCGGTAGGCAGGTTTTCAAGATGGGAGAGGTGATTCCTTTCTGAGAGTTGACAGCTTCCCTGAGCCCCTTCCTTAGCAGTCCTGCAAGAGGCATGAGTCAGTTACGACTGGGCAGCAGGACTCCTCAGGTTCTCAATCTGGAAGTGTGAGTCAGGCCTAAGTTGGAGGGAAGGGAGGTCACACTAGGGTCAGATGCCAGACCCAGGCAGCTATAGACACGTGGCTGGCTGCCACCTTATCACAATGCCCCTTGCCAGTGCCTGCATCTCAGGAGCTGGAAGGCAAGGCCTTAGGGCTGCACTGAGCATTTCAGCTCTGTGGGCTGAAGGTGGTATTAGTATAGAACCCATGATGTTCAGATGCTTTCCTGATAGAGCAGCTAGCAAGCCCTGACAAGCGCCAGAAGGCATCGCTTTCACAGAAGCCGTGCTGCTGCTTGGGCATCCTTGGGGACTTGTCAGAACTCCCCAGTCCAGCTTGCTGGTCCAGGGCCTTGAGAGCTCAACCTAGATCCCTCAGACCTGGGTTAGGACCCAGATGCACATTCCACAGGATTTCTGGGCATCTGGGAAGTGGAAATTTCTGCTGTTAATTCTCTCTCCTGCCTTACTGACAGCTCCATAGTTCCTTGGCTCTGCAAATCATGTCTGTTCAGTACAGTAGACAGTGGGCTCCATGCGTGGGTGGGTTCCATGGGCTGGGGAGGAGAGTATCTGATCCTTGCAATAGTTGATATTTTACCCACATCGTGTATATCCTCAGTGCCCAGCTTCACTGTTTCCCTGGGGCCAAGAACTCATCGATTTTTTTTTTTTATGGCTGTAAGGTATGGCTTATCTATCTCTCAGTAACTGAACATACCATTCTGGCATTATACATATGCATATATATATGTATGTATGTATGCATGACCTTATTTAGGATGAAGTGCCCCAGAGGGAGCCTGTGCAGGCTGAAAATGAATACAGCGTGGTGGTAGAGCATCTCTCTTCGCCTTACAGATAGGTAGATAAAGGCAACTAACACACACATGTGCACACACATATATACACACAGATACACATGTGCATGTGTGCAGAAACACAGCAGAGCACCTGCTATGGGCCAGCCCTTTTAAGGCACCGGTAGGGAGTGGGCAGAAAGGGTGGTATGAAGACGAATTTGCACAGGCCTCACGGGACAGAGGCTTGTAGCCACACAGAGGAGATGCTGGGATTTTTCTGTTCTTGTCATTTGCATGGCCATCCTCAGGAAAAATCAAGCCCATAGAGACATGCAAAAAGTGAAGCAGCAGCTTTACTGAATGAAAACCGAACCTCGAAACTGTTAGTGTCCAGTTGTTGGACACTGGCTCCCACAGCAGCTGTGTTTGGTTCCAGAGGCTCACACCTGTTGTTCCCTGCCCACCCTTGCTTGGGGGCAATACTGGAGACCTGACATTAAAGTCCAAGGACAACAGAGCTTAAATGAGGTCAGTAAAACGTATTTATTGTAAGCATAATGCCAGAAGAGAATTGCTCCGCCATCTCCATTCCGTCCCTCCCCTTCTCTGTCCAAGCACCACCTTCTGGGAGTCCTCAGAGCCTGAGGGAACGGTCTTGATCCCAGAATCGTGGTTTGCTTCTCCTCCTACCCCAAGCCCCAGAGGCCATAGGCTTCTGACCTTGAGTGCTTAGTGTCGAGCTTTGTCACCTAAGCCTTGGCCTGCAGCCTTGGTCCAGCCCTCCCCTGCCCAGCCTTGGGCTTGAACCTGTGGACAGAGAGGTGTTGGCCCAGCCCACGCCTGGCACGCTGTCCCTGACAGTCAGGATGAACAGGTTTGGCTGCCTGAGCTGGCCGCGGCCTTTGCTTTTAGTGAGATAAATGAAGGGTCAGAGCTTATGGTTACAGCTGATGTAAATTTTTTGGACATTTTTGTTTTGAATCATTTCTAATTTATGGAAAAGCTGTGAGAATAGTTCAAAGAACGTTTATTTTTCTCTACAGTTTGAGAGTGATTTGCTCAACTCATGCCCTTAAGCCCCAAACACTTTAATGTGGGTTTCCTCCAAACAAGACTATACTGTCTTTTACCTAATTAACAACCATTAAAATTGGGAATTTAAGATCAACACAATACAGGAATTTAATCCTCCAACCCCATTCAAACTTAACCAATTGTTTTAATAATGTTCTTAATAGCAAAATAGTTCAGTTCAAAATCATACATTGTTGCTTTTGATTATTATGAGTTTTTGTTTTGTTTTATTCTTGCAGTGCTGAGATCAAAGTTAAGGCCTCGCACAAGCTAGGCAACCACGGAGCTACATCCCCAGCCCATGGGCATGCTGTCTGGTTAGTTTTCTTTGTCTGGGAACAATTTGTCAGTCTAGGTTTTCAAGCCCTGGGCCCTCCTGAACATAATAAGCTGCTGGTTGTGTAAAATGTTCCTCAACTTAGGCTGTCTGATGTTCGCTCACAACTAGATTCTGCTCATATGTAGACAGTCACAGGAGCGCACCCTGTCAGGCAGCGCGCGATGTCAGTTTGTCCCATGACTAGTAGCATCAACTTTGATCACTTGATGAAGATGTGTCTTCCAGGTTTCTCCGCAGCAAAGTACTCCTTTTCCTCTTTGTAATTAAAAAGCGCTTCCTGAAGAGGTGTAAATACCCACGTAAGTATCCCGATGCACATCAAACTTCCTCCCACTGGTTTTAGCATCCTTGATGTTTCTTGGCTTAATTATTACTGTGATAGTTGCCACGTCCACCAGTGCTATTGCATTGTTAGCTGGCATCTTCTGTGTGTATTAATTCGTTTATTTATTTAGTGCAGACTAAAGGATTGCTACTTTACTCATTATTTATTTTTTGGTTTTATTGGTCTTTCTTTTCTTCAGGGCTGGAGTAGGAACCCAGTGCCTTTCCACAGAGCTATATATATCCAGGCCAGGCTCACACTTGGGGTGCCTTTGCCTCAGCCTCTCAGAGAGCTGGGATTCAAGGCATGGGCACTGTGCCCACTCATTATTTATTTGGCCATTCAAGTTCTCTGAGGTTTGGCCAGGGGGCCATTTCAAGCTAGCGTTTGGTACTTTTTAATTTTACTGCAATGAGGTGTTGCTGGCTTATCATGCACCTTCCTGTTGCATCCTGGGAATCAGCCATTTCTCTAAGTTTCTTTGGGAGAGGGGTGGCATTTAGACACAAGATCTGGGCACTCACTGCCCCCACTGACTCCAGGTTGTCAGTGGTTCCTGGGCCCTTAAGTCAGGGAAAAAGCTGCTGCCTTCTGGAGTTAGCATTCCAAAGCACTGACTCTCAAACCTGTCCAGTTGGTGGACAGTATGGAAAGAAGGGGACTTTTAATGTAAAACTGTGATACACAGTTGTCCCTCAGCATCTTCAGGGCATGCTTCTATCCCCACAGATACCAACATTCAAGGAGGTTCAAGTTTCTTACACAAAACAATGCAGTACTTGTGTAAAAGCTTCCTGTGTCTTGCTGTGTACTTCAGATCATTTCCAGGTCACTCATTGTACCTGGTGCAATGTAAACGCTGTGTATACAGTTGTAGATATGTAAGGCCAACCGTATTGACTGAATAAATGACATCTCATGGGAAGCAAAATCACCAATGGATGGAGTTAAGGAATACAGAATTGTGTGTATCTATGTTTTATATAGACATGTGTATATGTTTATATATATACACATATGCAGTATATGTTTATATATACACATATGCATACTTTAAAGCTGTATATATTTTTATTTATTTTATTTTTATCTTTTCCCCACATTATTCTTTCTATATGTGTTTGAGACACATAATGACTACGTCCAACTCAGGGGACAGGTGACTGTGCTTACGGCATCCTAATTATGTTCACACCTGCTTTCTCATCCATTCTCCGGTCTCCCCCTTTCTCCAGATCCCCTCCCCATCTCCACCAAGACTACCATTTTCTTTCCTACTCTTTTTCTCTTATTTTGTTCTTTTAGTTAATTATATTTTGTGTTTCTCATATAGGAGAAACCATGTGATATTTAACTTTCTGTGCCCTATTTGTTTAGCATAATAGCTTCAATGTACACCCATTTCCTTACAAATGATTCAAGTTTATCATTCTTTATGGCAGAGTAGTACTCCATTGTGTGTGTGTGTGTGTGTGTGTGTGTGTGTGTGACATATTCTTTTTCCATTTATCTGTTGATGGACATGTAGGCTGCTTCTAAGATCTGGCTCTTATAATAAGTTGTGCTGCTGTACACCTGGGTGTGCATCTACCTCTGTAATATGGTGCCTTTAACTCTTTTGGAAAGATACTGAGAAGAAATGTAGCTGGGATAAATAGAATTTATATTTGCAATTTTTAAATTTTTTTTTTTTTTTTTGTGGGGAGGATGGTGAGGGATACTAGGGCTTAAACTACCCAGGGCCTTCATATTAAGCTATATCCCCAGGGCATTTTTTATTTTTTTTTTTTTATTTTGAGACCAGGTTTTATTAAGTCACTAATTTGCTCAAGTGGGGCTTGAACTGGTAATCCTCTTGCCTCAGGCTCCCAGAGTGCTGGGATTACAGGCTTGAGCTACCAGTTTGATGTGTGTGTGTATATTTATTTATTTATTTATTTATTTTTGAGAAAAGGTCTTGCTCTGTAGCCTAGGCTGGTTCTGAACTCACAGCAATCCTCCTACTTAGCCTCTTGAGTGCTGGGATTATAGGCATGTACCACTACGCTCAGTTTATGTGGAGCAAGGGAATTGAACTCAGGGCCTTTCTATTCCTAGGCAAGTACTCTAACCTCTGTGCTACTTCTCCAGCTGTGATGGGTATGTTTTCATTCTCATTCCCTGCCTATCTTGAAGGCCGTGAGTCCATGCTGATACTTCCAACTCTAAACCCAGTGTCACACGCTTCACGCAGCGTTCCCTTTCCTTACTTGAGAAGCCCTTCTGCAACGAGAACCTGTTCTCCGTCATACCTGTGTGTGTAACCCATCACTCTCTGCGACGCCCTCTTCTGCACCGTGACAAACAGCTTGGCCCCCTGCTGCCCTGGAATGGCCGGCAGCCTGCCCTGGCCCCGCCCGGTAGTTTTGGGGCTGCATTACTCAAGCAGGCAAGCAGGCAGCCACATAGGCACATTTTGGACATTTTGCTGACCAATGAATCATTCCTTTTCCTGACGTTTGGAAGGTTCTACTTGTGGAAATAGCTTCCCATTGTCTGGGACCTGGGGGCAACAGGACCTGCAGAGGAAAGACTTAAACGTCCTAGGCTATGGTGAAACCTTGTAAGAGAATATTTCCTTACTCCTGTGTTTGCTGGTTTATTACGAACTGTATTACAAAGGATAGGTGGAGATGTAGCTCAGTGGTGGAAGGCTTGCTTCAGCTGTGTGAGGCCCTGGGATCTGTTTCCAGCAGCAGTCGCCAGACAAAGAAGTCCAAGGGAGAGGTCCAGGAGAGTCCTCGGCTCAGGGCCTCCTGTCCCCGTGGAGTTGGGATATGCTATCCTCTGGGCAGGTGGATGGAGTCCTTAACAAGGAAGCCTCTACAGTTTGGGGATTTTTGTGAAGACTTCATTATATAGGAATGGCGGATTTGTAACTCAGTCTCTAGCCTGTGTCTTCTTCCTGGAGCACAGGACATAGTGCTGAAAGTTCTAAGCTTCGAACCACGGAGGGGCTTTTCTTTGTGACTATCCCTCATCCTGAAGTCATCTACAAGTCCACAGGAAGCAGCTTCATTAGAAGAGAGGGTGCTCTTCTCACCCAGAAAATTCCAAGAGATTTAGGAGTGCTATGTGAGTGTCGGGGGTCAAAGACTAAATTAGAACAGAAGACTCTTCCAGCCTCCCGTCCGCCTGTTACTCAAAGCTTTAGAAACTCTGGTGGGAATTGGGAGCGAGACTATTTGCTTTATTATGTCACAATTTGTCACAACAGAGAAAGAAAAACTTACCTAGAATTTCTCCTCTGAGTGCAACAATCGTTTAATACATTTATTTCCTTTAATTTTTTTTCCTGATGCTTTTGTTTTTCTTTTAAGCATGATTATAAGTGCAACTTTACTACATATTTTCATCATGCATGTTTACTCAAAGCAAATGGACACTCACTACTTATGAAATACCTACTACAGTGTGTGCCAGGATCTGGATGGACCGTTTTCTTTCTCACTTGGTCCTTGACGTAATCCTGCAAAGTAGGCATTTTCTGATACCAGAGATAAAGAGAGTGAGACTCCAATTGTCCCTGTAGTAAGTGGTAAAGTTGACACTAAAGCCCAGTTGTCTTCGGCTCTGCAATCTCTTCATTGCGTCCAGCCTCTCTGAAGCGTTAACATATTTGTTCTCACAGTAGACCAGCGTTCCTATACCTCTGTTTCTCAGTGTAGACATTTGCATAAATGAGGAGTTACCTCATAACCTAATAACTCCCCAGTTAGGACTCACAACCGCTTTCTCTTTCTCTTTCTCACTAGATAAATAATACCACAATGGACATCTTTTGGATTTCCCCCTGGTTTTCATTAATATATATGTGTGATACATAATGTTTACAAGGAACTTGAATATTTTGTGCATATATATATCACATCAAATCTAGAATCCTTTCCTATTTTTGGCCCTTCCTCATCCTCCCCATCTATATTCTAGGTATACCTGTATTCTGGGTATACCAAATCTGAGAAACCATGCAATATTTAACATATTTAATCTTCTGCATCTGGCTTACTTCACCACTCAAATCACCGTTTTTTAGCTCAGCTTCCCATCCTAGAATGGGCTGCAGTGGCCAAATCTTGATGCCTCTTCTCAGGGTCCAACAGAGCCCTGGATTTTTTTTTTTTTTTTTTTTTTTTTTGAGACAGGGTCTCACTCTAGTCCAGGTTGATTCTAAGTTCACTGTGTGGCCCAGGCTGACCTCAAACTAACTGCAATACTCCTGACTCAGCCTCCTGAATGCTGGTATTACAAGTGTGCGCCACCACACCTGGCTTATGTGGTGCTAGGGAATTGAACCCCGGGATCTTTGGCACTTTAATCGCTGAGCTATTCCCCCAGCCCTCACCTTTTGGATTTTTTAAACAATAAATATTTTCTTATTGGATTGCCTTATTTCGAGTGCCAGACCCAAACCACAGGGGCATACTGTTATTTTAAAAACGTGGGTGATACATTTTAGGCAGGAAAGTTAACATGCATTTTAATACAAGTTTTTCCAAGAAACATTTAGGATAGGAGGAATGGACAGATACTTTTACTGCTCAGTCAGAAAGCCACAACCACTGCATCTCGGTTCAGTGGGCCTGTGAGGGAGCCGATTGTTTCTGGGGCTGTGCTGAAACCCTCAGTGAAAGGCCGAAGGGTGCCCGGGGCCAGGGCCCACACAAAGGGTGCTCAGTCGGCGGAGGGAAGAGGCCATGTGGAGCAGCTGGCATTGCTGCCCAGGAGTGCGCTGTTTCTTAGTCCTGGCACGCTTGTACACTATGCTTTGAGGTACTGGCGCCAGGGCTCCTTGCAGCTGGTTTTGCCAGGACCCGCAGATAGGGGGCGCCGTAGGGAGCCTGTGCGGTGAGCGCTTCCCACCCATGTCTACTTGGCTTGCTGTTCTCGCGCATTTTGGCTAAAGAGCGGCTTCATCCTGACCTCCCCTTGGCGGTTTTCAACACCTGGAGATCAGCCTCATCGCCACTCCCTCCTCCCAAACATACCGGGCTGGCGGGAGAGCAGCCTTCCCACAGGGCTGACTTTCGGGGCCTCTCCTCGTAGGTTTCCCGGTGCCTCCAACCGCTCACCTCTTCCCCCTGTTCCCTCAGCCCTTGCCGGTGGCTGCTCCTGCCTGCCCTGTGGTATCTCCGAGTTCTCCTTTTACCTTTTCACTCGCCCACTTAACAACTCTCTACCGAGTTAATCATTGTTCCCATTGAGTTCTCTCTGTTCAAATAGCTGGTGTGGCCATTGTCTCCTTGTTGGAGCCTGGCTGATAAGGTCAGGCCTGGAGCCCCTGGCAAGCCCAGTCCCTGGCGGCAGGCACAGGCTTGCTTTTAATTTCGCAGTGAACCTGGAGACGTGAGGAGGAGCGAGCTCTGGCCAGTGGGCCTGTGAGAAAGAGAACGGGTTCTGAGCATTTTGTGTCAAATAGAAAATATCTGGCGGAGCTGAGTATTTCTGCCTGAATGATTTCAGCTAGGATGTTCGGCAGCTGTATGTTCCATGAAGTCAAGGGCATCTCCTGGAAATGAGAGTCTTGGGCTAGGCACACAGCTCAGTAGGGAGAGCACTTGCCTGGATTTGATTCCTCAGCAGCACACACCCTGGCCGGGTGGTGCATGCCTATCATCCCAGCACTCAGGAGGCTGAGGCAGGAGGAATACAATGTGTTGGAGGCCAGCCAGGGCTATACAGTGATTTCAGGACCAGCCTGGACTAAGGAGTGAAATTCTGTCTCAGAAAAAAAAAAGTGTGTCTTGTTAAATCCACACAAATATTTTTCAGTGTTCCTTCAACTCTATTCATCCAGTATTAGTGAGCACTGAACAAGGGTTAGATGCTGAGCTGCAAGTGGGAATATGGAGGGAGGGAGGGTTACCAATCCTTACCTGGCGGGTCCCACTGTCCTCTTGGGGAAGATGCCCAGGAAATGGGACCTGCGACTAAATCAAGCATACTGAACTACTACTGCCTTCCGAAACTGAGGAAAATTGCAGTGGAATTTATATATTTATTTATATACAAATCCAGTTGGTTGTTTTGAAAATGGGAATTGGTTTCATCATGATTGCTACGTTAGGGATGGCTTGTGCGTCAAGTAAATTTTATGTTTCCTTATGATCAATTTTGTTTGTGAGAAACACTGATGAAGAAAATTGTACTCCAAGTAACTGAGTCATGTGGGAGTACCCAGCACACACAAGCCTCCCACATCTACCAGCCACTTCAATTCACTACCCATATCCATACAAGTCCGTTGTTCGAAGCTTCCGATGTCCGATTTCAGTAACTCTCCTGCTACTTTATAAAGCTGCAGCCCTGCGTTGTCCACTTCTACAAACACAGATTTTCAAGGGAAAATATCTTATTTATTGTAGTAGTTACATGTTCCTTACCCATTTAGTAACATGCTTACCGTTTTTAGTAGGTTTCTGTCTTTTTGTTTGCCACTGGTGGCGTTTTTGAGGATTGTGTCCCTAGCCTTACTCCCCCCTTAAGCTCTGGGGCTTTATTGCATGATTTTGGGTCATGCAGTGCATTTCATGAAGGCGTCCGTATGTCACAGCATCACTGACTGAATATGAAGATAGCATTTTCATCCGTCAGCATGTACAACACACAAAGAAAACAACGAGGGAGGTGACTTCAGAGCTCTTTTGGAAACTAGAAAGATGGGCAGGTTGTAACCTAGGCCCAGGAATGCTGAGTCTTAAGTCAGCTGTGGGAAAGGTGGAAGGTACCCGGAAGCTTCAGCAGTCTGCACAGTCTAGTCCCTGCTCAGTCATGAGCTGTGTTTGTGTGAGGCGAACTCCACCAGGCTAGGCAAAGAATAATAACTGTGAAGGTGTAAACTGAAACATTTCCGGAACTCAAATAGGGCTGAAGGACACTTCAAGTTCCAATCAGTTGGGATGTGTGGGGCATTTCACAGGGAGTGCAGAAGGGTCACTCTTCAGTGGTGACTCATATTAGTCCAGAAGAAAGGCTCTCAACTCACTGTAACAAAGCTTAATTCGTAATGCTTTTAATTCAATTAAAGTGAGGTACTGGCCAAAGGATATACATATTAACAGATATCGTCTAGAAAGGCACCCAAATATATATGGTCAACTTATGTCAGCCGAGTGAAAAGGCAGTTCCATGGAGAAGAACATTCTCTTCTCAGAAGAGAATGGTGATCATATGATAAAAGTAACTTAATGTATTACTAAAAATTAACTGGATATGGATCATAGGTCTAAACAGAAAATCTGAAATTATGAAGCTTTTAGAGAAAAGTGCAAGTCTTTATAGCATTGGACAGAGACAATTGTTAGAGAACAAAAAAAAAACCATAAAAGGAAAATAGATAAAGTGGATTTGATAAACATAAAATCAATTGCTTTTTGAAAGATGCCATCAAAAAATGAAAAACAGGCTATAGACCTGGGAAAATATTCATAGGTCATGTATCTGATACTGGACTGCAAATATATTAAGAACCTTTACAATTCAATAAGAAGACATAGCTCAATAATCAATATATTATAGTATATCAATATATCACAGAATAAGATATATCAACAGCCAACAGACACATAGAATACATTAGTGCATATTAATCAATTGAAAAATGCAATTATAGCCATCATGAGCTATCACTATATCATATTAGAAGTATTGATAATATCAAAAATTGATGAGTATATTGAAAACCTACATTGTTGATATGTTGCTGGTTGGAGAGTGTCTCAGTTGCCTTTTTGTTGTTGAAACAGAATACCTGACATCCCTAATTTAAAGGAGGAGAGATTTATTTTAGCTTACAGGAAAGCTAAGGTCACAGTTCATACCTGGGTGGCTGGCGACAGTAGAAGCACATGACAGAGGTGCAGCCTGAGAGCTCTTCACAGCACGGCAGAAGGGATGCCAAGTGAGGGAGGTAGGATGGAGCTAGTGCACACCCTTCCAGGTCAGGTCCCATGGTCCACCCCTTTCAGGTCAAGCCTCAGTATTCTGGGGTAAGTCCCAGTGATCTATCCCGTACAGGTTACACACCCAGTAATTGCCCACACATCTATAACCCACCACATACCCACAGTCCACAACATCCAAATATATGAGGCTTTGAGGGGACATTCCAGCTCCAAATCATAACATTCCACCCCTAACTGCCAAGAGACTCAGGTTCACTTCCTTATGCAAAATGCATTTAGTCCTTCACTAAGATTTGTCAGTCTTAGCAGTTCCAGCACTGCTAAAAAGTCCAAGTCCAATGTCTCCTCTGAAATTCAAGGCAAACTCTTAGCTGTGAGTGCTTGTGAAAATCAAAGAAAAGCTATACACTTTCAACATAAAATGGCACAAGGTAAAAACATTCTGATTCCAAGAGGGAAGAATAGATGGCTAGAAAGCAATTGGACCGAAACCAGTTCTAAACCCAGAAGGGCAAAAGGTTATCCTGTAGTTTTGTCTTCAGCACCAGAGATAAACTGTGGCAAAATGTGAACTCGAAGGGCTTGGGTAAGCCCACTCCTGCAGCAGTGCCTCTGGCTGCAACCTTCATCTTCTTGCCTTTGGGCCGGCTCCACTCACAGCCTGTGGTTTCCCTGTGGTTTCATGTTTGTAGCATCTTCAAATTTCTGGGGTCTCCGCTACACCTTTGGTTTGTCCTTCACAACTTCATGAATTGCCCTCCCAGGGGCACACTGCCCAGCTTCCAAGGCCTTCCTCTGAAATCTTGGTGGAAGCCTCTGTGACACTTTTGCATTCTGTATTCCTATAAAGCCAGGACGGTGTGGATACCAACAAGGTCTGCCACTGGATTGAGCAGTAGCTTGACCCCCTCAAACAATTATTGCTGAGGCTTCTGAGTTTTTAGTGTTTTAGAGGGCAGACACTTTTCTCTTTGGCCCTACATGATGCCCTGGGGTACTATTCTTAGGACAAAGTCCTTTGCCCTCCAGCCCTTAGTTGGTAAGGGGTGGGGTCCTGTTGATGTTTGACACCCTCTCAAGGCATCTTTTTAATAGTCCTTCTGCCAAATACTTGGTTTCTTTTTTAATGTTAATCTGTTTAGTACCCCCGAATCCTTCTGCCCCACCTCAGTAGGCCCTTTCAGTCTGCTAAAACTGAAACTTTTTTTTTTTTTTTTTGCTATTTTTCCTGCTTTTTGTCATGGAGTTGGCTAAAAGCCACCAACAATACTCATGTACCAACCTGAACATTGAGTTGTTTTGAAATTTTCTCTACCAGATTAAGTAGTCTGTCACTCTTAATCTCAGTTTCAGGCAAAGTCTCTGAACACGAACAAAATGCTAACATGCTTTTTGCTAGGGTGTAGTATTCTTGGCTTCTGGACCTGTTGTCAATTAAGTCCTCTGTCTCATTTCAAACCTCTTGAGCCCCGGCTTTTACAATTCACACTTCTATTAGTATTCTAGTCTTCTTAGCTCTGACCAGAATCTCTCAACAAACTCAGCTCATATGATTCTAAGGCATCCCCAGCTGGCATAATTAAACCTTTCCAAAGTCCTCCCACAAACCAGCTCAAAAGGCTTCTAAACCATCTTGTCAGGTAAAGTCACAGCAATGACCCCACTTTTGGTACCAATTTCTGTCCTAGTTACTTTCTTGTTGCTGGGACAGAATACCCAACACCCTCAATTTAAGGGAGGAAAGATTCATTTTAGCTTACATTTTTAGAAGGGCACACAGATGGCCAGTGGTGGTAGAAATGCATGGCAGAGGCACAGCTGGAAAGCTCTTCACAGCATGAAAGATGGAAAGGCAAATGAGGGAGGTAGGGCAGAACTAGTATATGCGCTTCCAGGTCATGTCCCAGTGATCTGCCCCTTCCAGGCCACACACCCAGTAATCTACTACATACTATTACTCATCATACACGTGTAATCCACCGAGTGTCCATAATCCGCAGCACCCAAATACTTGATCCAAATCATAGTAGAGTCTAAAATGGCATAGTCATGTTTAAAAACAGAATTGCAGTTTATTTTTAAAATTGCACATGCATTTACTATATAACCCAGAAATTCTGCTCCTCAGTACTCATTTATCCAAAAGAAATGAAAATTTATGCCATAAAATACTCACATAAAATGCTCTTAGCAGGCTTTATTGGAAATAGCTCAAAACTAGAAACACTTCCTACATCCATTAGAGATAAACTTATAAATAAATTGCTATACCTACAACAAAAGCTACTCAGTAATAATAAGGAATAAAAACATTGCATGCAACAATATGGTGGAAACTCCAAATATTAATGTTGAGCAAACGAAGCTGTCATAAAATAGTATTACTATATGATTCTATTTATATAAAATTCTAAGAAATCTCTTCTGTAGTGACAGAAGCAGATGAGGGTATACTCGGGTCCTAGAGCTGTGGGGGCTGGGTTGTGAAGAGGCACAAAGGAAATTAGGGTAATGGGTACATTCCACTGCTTTATTTTGGTGAGGACTACATCTGTATAAACATTTGTCAAAGTGGATAAAAAGTGTATACTTAAGATGAATGTATTTGATTGTATGCAAATTGTATCTCAATAAAGTGGTTCTATAAACCAAAGAGTGTTGGTTGAAGTGTATTTAATAAGCCATTGGCTCTTGGAATCTCCCACCCCACTCTGAACAGCTAGATCATATCTCTTCCTGTCGCAGCAGAGGACTATAGGCCTATTCTCTGGAATGGTTAAACAGAGAGTCTTTGTAACATGGCAGTAAGCCCTGTTCTAGGCAGAGACATCTTTTTAACTAAATACTAAGACTTCAGCCCTCTTCTCACCTTTGGCTTCCAGAATGCTAGGAGCCACGCTTATCCATTCCACGGAGAAATGTGGAAAATTCTTCTCCGGGCATGATCAGCTGAAGAGGAAAATCCCCAAAACACTGACATTAAAACTTACTCATACGAACACCTCCGCTGGCTCACCTATGGTTGACCCACCGGCTCCACACTTCAGGGGTTAGTGAAATCCCTGAAACGTGAGATGGCAATGAGGCGCTGGTCATTAGGAAGACCTTGCATAAGAAATGGAGCTCAGAGCATGAATAAGAAAAAAACAAAACAAAACAACCAAAATAAACAAAAAACTTGAAAGAAGAAACTAAGTAGGAAGATGGAAATATTGAAACGATGAAAGAAAAAGCCCCTTCCCTGTTGTTATTATATTCAGAGTCAAGAGAAGGTATATTGTCCACGAGACAGGAACAGAATGCAATAAAAAAGACGTAAAACAGAAAATAAAATGAGACCTTGGAAATTAAAATGGTGATAGCAGAAATGAGAAATCTAGTAAAAGGTTTTTAAGATAGTCCAGGGAAACCTGGAATATAATTAAAAAGGCAAGAGGAAGGGAGTCAGGAAAGCTTAAGAATAAGAAAATTAGAGAACCAGCTCAGGCCCAGCATTTGAATAAGACCTGATGGAGAAAACAAAACAAAATAACAAAAATGCACTTTAAAAAATAATCAAAGAAAAATTACAAGGAAATGTCCAGACCCGATAGACAAGAATTTATATATTGAAATAGTTCATTAAATCTTAAGTAATTTCATGGGGTCAAGGAAGAGTCTATAAATGTATAGACAGGGATAAAAAGGTTTTATGTCAGAAATATAGAATGAGAATAGGACAGTAATAGTGGTAGCGAAAAAAAAGGGATATTTTCGAATTTTGAAGGAAAACACTTTTTACAACTCAGAATTCTACAATTGCCCAAATTGGAATTAGGTTTCAGTGTAAATAATATTCGATATGGGCTTTCTCAGCACATTTACCTCACCTGCATCATTTCTCAGAATGCTACCAAAGAATATACACTATATATAAGCTGTAAGCTAGAGTGTAAACTACAAAAGGTAGACAAGATGCAGGAGATAGGGAGTCTAGACCAAAGAAGGACATTTCCTGGGTGGCGGTGAAGAAAACGCCAACAGGAAGACAGGGCAGCAGGCCTAAGGAAACCCCGTCCCCGTCCCGTGGGAGCAGGAGAGACACCCTGGGGAAATGACTCCAGGTGAAAAGAAATCCATGCAAAGTTTGCAGTGTTTGAACAGACTGAGAGGTTTGCACAAGTGCGGGAGATTCAAGGATGATTTGCGAACTCTGGGAAAACCAAACTTAAGTAGGCATGGCCACTGCATGGTTTGACGAGTAACTGAAGGGTATACTGTATGGTGCTGCTGTGACTAATGATTAGTGGGATAAGTTTCTCGGGATGAGGGGACCTGGGACACGTGGAGGCTGAGGCGTGGTGGTGCTGAAATAAGAGACGAATTCTCACTTTCCAGAGTGGCGAGTCAACAGTTCATGCCAATGCCTGGAAAGTCGAGAAATAGCAGCTGGATACGAAATTTTAAGTAAACAGCTAAAACTTGAATGGGGTTGCCTTTCAGTAGCAGAGATTGTGTGTGGATGAGAGCGGCAATTTTCATCATAAGCCTTTGGTTTATCTTTTCAAAACATGTGCTTGTATAGCTTTGATCAAAATTGCTATGTCTAAATCAATATCTGTTTTTCTATCCATCCGTCTATCTTTAGGGCATATTGAAAAAATGGTGGCTGAAGTAGAGAGGGGTGACTTATTTTCTCTTGTTCTGCTGAGATACTCAACATACAGGATTAAAAAAAAATCAGTTAGCTTATGACTGTGAGTGGGGGAAGTTTGATTTCTTGCTGGAGCTGGGAGCTGTCTAGTTTTATGAAAACTCTCTGGGCCACTTAAGCTGGGTGGATCTGTTCCCTCAGGACAAGAAAAAGTCCTAGCCTTGGCCATTCTGCAAAAGGTCTGGAGAGATGCCAGGAAATCTTCTGACTGGCTTCCCTGGAAGGGACCCACTCTACTTAAGCTCGAAAGAAACTGTTCTTCTGTCGATACCTGGTACAGCCGACGAAGCTGGAAGCTGTATACATTCTTAAGACAAGGGAGTCTCTGTTGCTAGCTCATTTGCTCCCAGCCAGAAGGAGGTTATCTACTTGACTGATCAGAACAAATCACAAAGAAAATTTAGTGGAAGAAGGAGTATACAACTTAAAAAGACTCTACAACAAAAATACTTCCATGAGAATTCAACAACATATCTCTGAAGATTGATCTGGCAGTAGGAATGGCCTGGAAATTTCCAAATGTCTCAAAGTTAAAACCCAGTAGAGAAAGTGAGGTAGAATACATAGTTACGGGCTATAAAGAAAGTCACCCAGGAGATCAAATGGAGGAACTACCTTTCAACATAGAAAAAGTATAAAGAAATGGAAATTACGAGTCAAAAAGTAAGGGCAAGGTTGCCAAAGCTGTATCTTATATCTGAATATTTGTCCCAAAAGAAGAGAGCATATAGAAAAAAAATCAATAAAGAACCAATAGAAGAAAACTTCTGTGACCTAAGCAAGACCTGAGTGCTAAGATCCAAGGTGTTCTCTTTGAATGTCTAGCAATTTTAATAAAAATAGCATACATACCTAATCCTATCCTGCAGCAGGTTCTGAATATCAAAGAAAAAGTGAAAACCGAAAAAGTTCCAGACATAAAGACAAGCAACAACAAAAACAGTTATCTGAAAAGGAAAAGAATGCCACTGATAGCATCTTCTGCAACTTGGAAAATTCAAGGGTTGTGATACTCATAACTTCTGGGTAAAAGAATACAGAGACAAGACTCTAGGCTAAAACATTATTTCAGAGAGAGAGTAGAAGATAGGCATTTCCATATAGACAAAGTTGTCCCGGTGAGAACTTTTTCTTCTCCTTTCCTTTTCTCCCCTCTTGACTCTCCTCTCCCCCTCTTTCTCTTTCTTTTTCTTTTGTAGTATTGGGGATTAAGTCTAGGGTACTTAATCACTAAGTTATATCTTCAGTTTAAAAAAAATGTATTTTTGAGGCAGGGTCTTACTAAGTTGCTCAGGCTGGTCTCAAACTTGTGATCCTCCTGCCTCTGCCTTTCAGGTAGCTGGGATTGCTTAAGTCCCATGAATCATTTCTAAGGAAACTATTTCAGAAGAGAAAGTAGCCTAAGCAAATAAAAGTTACAGTTGAAAGCTAAACAAATAAACCAATCCAAAACTCACAATGGGGGGAAGACACAAGGAGCACTAGAGAACAATAAAGCTAGTATAGCTTATAGTAAATAAATGGGTGATGCTAAAGTGGTTTTTAAACTATCACCACTTGAAGAGGATTTTAAGGTGAAAGACAAAGGAGAAACATATTTTGTAATAACCTGGGATTAAAAATACAGATTATTTTAATCAGATCCAGATTTGATGTGGAGGAGCCTGTAGGGTTGGGAGAAGAGAGAACAATAATGGAGAAACAGAAAGCGTCATGTACAGGTCCGATCCGAGGTGAAGGGTCATACTTCTATATTCTCTTATAGTGAAACTGAGTTCAAATATATTTTGAAAAATGACAGTAACTACTAGTAAATTTAAGAGAGAAAGTTCCCAAATACTATAGAGGGGAAAAAAAAATAAATAGCTGTCCATGGGACAGGTAGGGAGGGAATATAAAGAATGAAGGGACAATTTTCCTCTTTTCCCCCATCATGTTGTTCTTTAATTTTTGAATTCTTTCAAGTAGCGATACTAAATTAATTAATTCCTATTATAATTAAAAACAATGATGTGAGAAGCACTGGAAAGAAAATCATGTCCATGGATGTGAGGTGATGTTATAAGCAATGTTTTTGGAGGAATTGTTTCCCACTCTCTTCCTTTCTTTCCCTCTCTTTTATTCTCTCTTTTTCTTTCTTTCTTTCTTTCTCTCTCTCTCTCTCTCTCTCTCTCTTTCTTTCTTTCAATAATGATTGTCACTAGGGAAAAAGGCTGCAGAATGGTATGTAGGTAATTGTGAGGCCCCACAGCAAAATCAAGGGAAATGTGACACAAAGATGACTATCTGTGTTTACAAGTTCTTATTTGTTGGAGGAGGTTGAAGTTCTGGCACGCTCTCTAGGGCGTTTATTGTTCATGTCTTGTGACAATTGGGCTCTAAATTGGGAATTGAGAGGATGGCATGTTGGGAGTGACCAGAGGAGCAGCAGAGGGTGAGGGTCTTTGCCTGAAGTCAATGTACCTGAGCTTTGGTTGTGTCTCTGCCATTTTTGTGAGCTGTGAGTTGTAGTGCAAGTTATTTATTCTTTCTGTGACTGATTTCCCGTCCCCAGAAGTACATTTTTTTTTTTTTTTTTTTGCACAAGGACAGCATTCTCTACATGGTTGTTGAGCAAGTAGTGAATAAATTAATGAATGGAATGACTTGCCCTGCACGTGAGCCTTGCCTGGGCCCACAGGTGTCCCGATGCAGTTTAGCACCCGGCCTAGCTAACATTTGGTGAGGATGGGCCTCCTCCACTGGCCCTCTTAGGCATGGGCCTCAATGCTCTGCGTATCTGATAGAAAAGCTGGCTCTCCTCTGAACACAGGAACAGACCACAGGCTCACCAGCTGCCTCACACACGTCCTTCCCGGCAGCCACCGTGAAGTGCTTGGACTGTAGGTGCTGGTTCTTGGCAATGCCTTTTTTTCCTTTAAAGTGTTTTTATTAGCATCTATTAGCTTTTTAATAAAAATACTGGGTTTCCATGTAGTATTTTAAACATGCATATTACATATTTTAATCACCTCATCCTCCTCACAATGTACCATCCTCTCCTTTCTACCCTCCTCCTTGTCTGGTAACAGTCCCCTGTCTACTTTTATACTATTTTTCAAAGATTGCATATATTAGAGAAAACATACAATTCTTGTCTGACTTTGGTTTGTTTCACTTAACACGATGATACCCAGTCCTATCCAGTTTCCTGCCAATGGCACACCTTCATTCTTCTTTATGACTGAGCAGGACTCCCTTTTATACACCTACCATGTTTTCCTTATCCATTCATCTGTTGATGGATGCCTATGTGGCTTCCATACCTTACCTACTGTGAATCGCACCGCAGCAAATGTGCATGGGCAGGTATCTCTCTGGTTCGGTGACTTTAATTCCTTCAGGTATCTACCAAGAAGCCGGGTTGTGCAGTAGTTCTATTTTCTAGTTGTAAAGCTGGGTCATAGGGTAGTTCTATTTTTAGCTTTTGAAGAGCCTCTACTTTATTTTCAAAGTGGCTGTACTAATTTACATTCCCACCAGCAGTGTAGAACTATTCTTTTTTCCCTGAACCTTTGTCAGTGTTTATCCTCTTCTGGACTCTTGACGACAGCTGTCCAGACCGGAGCGACATGGAATCTCAATGCAACTTAGATTGGCATTTCACTAATGGCTACAGATGTTGAATATTTTGTTGTATACTTATTGGCCATTGGAACTTTTTTTGAGAAGTGTCTATTCAGTTCATTTGCTCACTTACTGGTTGGACTATTTGTATTTTTTGAGTTCTTTATATATTCTAGATATCGATCCTCAGTCAGAATAGTAGCTTGCAAAGGTTCTCTCCTATTCTGTAGGCTGTCTTTTATTCTGTTGATTATCTCTCTTTTGCTGTGCAGAAACTTTTTAATTTGATGTTTGTTTGATTCTTGCTACTATTTTCTGTGCTGTTGGAATCTTACTCAAAGAGTCTTTGCCTATGCCTATAGTGTTTTCTCTATGCTTTTTTTCTAGCAATTTGAAGGTTTCAGATCTTCAGGGTTTTCATCCACTTTGAGATTTATTTTTGTGTGAGGTGAGAGCTCGGGATCTAGTTTCATTGTTTTACATACGGATATCCGTTTTTCCCCGTACCGTTTCTTGAAGAGGTTCTTCAAAGTAAGTGGTCTCTTTGTTAAGAATCAGATGGCGAGCCAGTTGTGGTGGTACATGCCTCTAACCCCAGCTCTCTGGGCACTGAGGCAGGAGGTTTGCGAGCTCGACTCCAGCCTGAGCAATTTATTGGCTTTGTGAGATCATCTCAAAATAAAAAATGAAGAGGGGCTAAGAAGGTCCTAGATTTGACCCCCAGCACAGAAAAAAGAAAGTAGATGGCTATCGTTGTGTGGATTTGCTTCTGTGTCCTCTATTTTGTTCCATTGGTTACATGTTTATTTTTGTGCCAGTACATACTGTTTTTGCTACTTATAACTTTGTAATATAATTTGAAATTGGGCATGGTAGTGCTTCCGGTCCTGCATTTTTTTGCTCAGGAATGCTTTATCTATTCTGTCTTTTATGTTTTCATATGAAATTTAGTTTTTTTCTAGTTCTGTGAAAGATATCTATCATTGGAATTTTGATGAAGATTGTACTGAATCTGTAGGTCCCTTTTGATAATATGGTAATTTTAACAATATCAATTCTGCCAATTCAAGAATTTGGTGAATTTAAAAAAAATTTTAGGATCTTCTTGAATTTCTTCTTTAGGTGTTCCGTAATTTTCATTGTAGAGGTCTTTCATCTCTTTGATTAGACTGATTCATAGGTATTTCGTTTTATATATTTTTTGAGATAGGGTTTCTCTCTGCAGTCCAGGTTATTCTGGAACTCACTAGGTAGCCCAAGCTAGCCTTGAATTTAAGGCAATCCTCTTGCCTCAGCTTCCCAAGTGCAATGACTGCAGCCTTGCACAACCATGCCCAGCTAATCTTGATATGGTGCTGAGAAATTGAGCCTAGGGCCTTGTGCATGCTAGGCAAGTTTCTCATTTTATTTTTTGAAGTGACCAGAAATGAAATTGTTTTCCTGATTTCTTTGTTAGTTTATTATTTATTATAGTGATCAATATGTTGATTGACTAATGCTGATTTTTGCATTTGGAAACTTTGCTGAATTTTAAAAATCAGATCTAAAAATCTTTTGGTGGTGTCTTTAAAGTTTTCTAAGTTTAGGATATATATTGTTTTCTAAGAAGACCAATTTAACTACTTCTTTTTCTATTTTTATTTAATTTCTTTCTCTTGCCTAACTGCTCTGGTTAAAATTTCAAGTATTGAATAAGATTAATGAGAGTGATCCATCTTTGCCTTGTTTTTGATTTTGGAGGAAACACTTCCAGTTGTGGTTTGGCTCTGGAATGTCCCCCAAGAGTCTCATGTATTTAAATGTTAATGGATTGTCTTTTGAACTGTGTGCTATTGGTAGACTGGGGCCTGGTCTGGAGGGGTGGGTTACAGTTAAATTAGGATTAAAGTCGTGTAAGTTAGGATTAATGGCATGTAGTGGCCACACCTTACACACCTGGATGCAGGAGGGGCTAATCACTGGGCGGAGACCTGAAAGGATATATAAGCTGCACCTGCCTTCCTTGGGAGAGTAGGACTAGGACTAGAAGTAGGACTTGGACTAGTCTCAAGGAGTCTCAACTTGTCTTCTTGCTTGTGATGTTGTGAGAAGCCACCTCCACCTCTCTCTCTGCCATGTACTTTGAATGCTGCCAGCCACTCCTGAATGGACTGTCACCTTCTGAAACTGTGAGCTAAAATAAACCTTTCCTTTCCTAAATTTGTGGATGTCGGGTATTAAGTCACAGCAACAAAAAAGTAATGAAGACATCAGAAATCAAACATAAGGTAGGAAGAGGCAGAATGAGCCAAACTAGGGTCCACATCTTCTGTTAGAGTGTGGTATGGCTTTTCCCAAGCTTACTTATCTCTTTATATAGGGTATAACTGTGAGGTAGATGGAGGCCAGAGAAAGTTTAGATGCAGCATTATCATGTACAGAGAACTCAAACAGAACCTACCCAACATTGTTTCTATCTTCTCCGGAAGTGGAAAGAACTTTTTTTTGATCTGGCATCTGTTGCCCACCTGTGAATATAGATCTTTCCTTGTCCACCTTAAGCTCCTTTATCCTGCCACAGATGCATAGGCATTCTTCCCAGGCACCAGGACTGCCCCCCCCCCCATGAATCCCCAATCCTACCCCTCTGAACTTAGCCCCACTAATTAGCCCCACTCTCCCCCATATTTAAAAATAACTCAGTCATGCCTGTTTTCTCCTTGGCCACCCCACATGCTGAGGTCTCATCCGTCATAAATTCATCCTTTCTTTTATCTTGCTTTCCGCCTCCCTTTCTGCCGAATCTCCCGAGATATTGTTATTGCCAGTTTGCCCATTGACTCCCGGTCGCTGACATCTGACTTCTCCCTACACAGCTCCAACGAAAGGGTGTGCTGTGAAGTGAAAAGAGAAAGTGGCCAGAGGGTGGAGGAAGGGGAGCAGGAATGCATGAAAGCATTAGGAAGGACAGGTGGCTGGGGGACATAGTATCTGAGGAGGTGAGGGAGGCTGGTGTCCTCAGTCTGAATGGAGGGACAAAGGTGCGGAGGGGAGGTCAGCTTGGGTGGAGAAGGGAGAGTAAGTGCACGCTCACCAGATGGTCTTGATTTTCCCAGTGAAAAAGAATACTGTGATTGTTTGTCGAGGAGGAAGTGGTTGGGGTGGGAAGGGGGTCATGAAAGAAGTTCACAAGTTTGGAGTAGCAATTGGGAGACGCTGCCAGCAGAAGGCAGAAAGGAGTGCCAGGTAGCCAAGAGGACTCAGCTGAGCTAACTGTACGGCGGTGGTGACCCTAGTCCTTGCGGGTGTGCTTTCCCTCGCTGATGCCAGAGAAGTTCAGTGTTCAGGCTGATGAGGGATAGGGGATTTCTCCAGGTAGAACAGACCACAGGTAAAGGGCTCAGCGAGCCAGACCATGATCAAGGAGACCAGCTGGAAAGAAAGTCTGAAGGAAGGAGGTAGGTGGGTGGGGAGATGAAATAGCTGGGTCGGGATGGGGGTGCTGGTGTAACCAAGAAATCCATTTGTGGACAGTGATAGAATTAGAAATAAAAGACCCTACAGGTTAAGTCATTGGCGTTGGAGCTATTCAGGGTCTAAACTTTAGAGTGTGACCATATGATAAAAGGGTGAATGGAATTGGGAGTTACTGAAATGAAGCTGTTCAAGGCACCCTGAGAGGAAGATGCTAGGGGCATCACCTGTGGGGAGAATGAGAGCGCCATAGCTCAGGTGTAGGGTCCGTGGTGCGCATGAGGCAGTGGCCGAGGGGCCAGGAGATGGCTGTGAGCCAGCAGGGGTCAGCCACAGGAAGCAATAGATATAGGTGGATGGCTCTGCACGAGTTTTCAACATTACAGAAATATTGCAATCAATATCGATTGTTTAGGATTCTGGGGGAAAAGGATTAATAGAAATGAATTACTTATCTTTGAGGAATTTATTAGGGCTGCTTAGAAGTCTGAAGACAGAGTCCAAAACGATTGCCCATACTTACAAGAACTGGAGGGTCCAGTGGCTGCTCAGATGTGAGACAGAGCAACAGTCCGAGTCAGCGTGAGCCTGTGCCACATTGTCCAGAGGTGATGGTGAAGAACTGAAGATTGGCGTGAGCTTGTGATGGAGATCGGTGTTGCCAAGACAGGAACGAGTCAATGTCTAGCGATGGCTGTGGAGGCCGGAGCTCTCCCAGGAGGAGAAGCTGCAACAATCTTCCTTGTTTCCTTTTTATTTAGTTCAAGCTTCCAGGTTATTGGCTGAGCTGCTCACATCCGTGATGTGTGTTCCACTGTTACTGGCTGGACCACAAGTTAAGAACACACCTAAAGCTTTGCTCTGGGTGTTTCCTAATCCCATCAAATTGACATAATCCCTCCAGTGATTACAAATACAAAGGTTAAAAATTCAAATTCATCATATAAAGGATTCATTCATTTCAATAAATAGCGTTCCACTGAGCGTATGTAGCTCAATTCTTAACGGCAGCAAAGGTCATGTGCATGTAGAACATTTACTGCAAGCATCTATAGGATAAGAACCTGGTAGTGGAATCATTATTATTATTATTATTTTTGCTGCCATGGCTAATGCCTTTTTATTTATTTATTTTTGTTTGAGACAAGGTCTCACTTAATGCCTTTTTAATGTTGAGATCTTTGCCAAGTTGCCCTCCAAGGAGGATGAGCCAACAGGTAATCCCACCAGCAAAAGATGAGGCTGCAGCCCAAAAGGCTGCAATCAGATATTTCAGTCTTTGGTCACATGACAGGCAAAAGCTTCTTTTTAATTCTATCCTAGTTGTATTTGTATTTCTGTGAGTCAGAGTAGCATTTTTCATATTTGCTAATTGATTTGCCTTCTATTTGTGTTTTTGTAAATAATTCAGTGTTTCTAAATACTGAGGTTCAAAGCTTTTCTACATACCAGCTGTGTGAGCTTGTGAAACTTACTTACATTTGCTGTGTCTCAGTTTCCTTTCTTACAATGGGAATAATAATATACACCTGCCTCATAGGGTTATTGTGGGAACTTAATAGGTTCATAGCGCTCAAGGCAGCACCAGGCACAGGTATAATAGAAGCTTCTACTCTTCACATCTAATGCCCTTTTCTGTTGGGTGGTTTGTCTTTATTTTTATTTTGTATAATCAAGAAAGTGGCTGTTGGTCGTCATCTAGGTCAGTTCCTTGTCCTTTATCACTTGACATTGTTTTTTGAGTCTTACATTCCACACAGAAGTGTTTAATGGCCTTTGTTTGACTACAAGCAGTTGCATTCCAAGACGATGAAAAATATTATGCTTTTTTTCCCTTTAAGAATCAAAAAAGATTTTTGGGGGGATGAACAATGAGTTATAGTTCTGAACACGGCAGCAGGGAGCCAGGGAATGTCTCCCCCTTGTCTGGGGGAGGAAGAGGAAGTTCATGGCAAGCCGGGGCTGCAGAGGCTCTGGTATCTGGGTCAGGGTTAGGGGAGCCAATCAGGGCTGAGGACGGGGGCTGCTGGTGCTCAGAGCTGGGTTGTGAAGGATGCGTGCGAGGGCACACGTAGGGGAGTGGGAGGATAAGCTAGTGGGGGTGTAGCCTGGTGTGTGTAGGTCCAGAGCATTCTGCCTTTCTGTGAACTGAGGACCCATGGGGAAAGGCTTTGTGTGAATAAGTAGTCAAGATCTGCCCAGGATCTTGAAAGGTGGTCTCTGAGAGGTCACAGAGATGTGTGTGTTTGTGTGTGTGTGTGTGTGTGTGTGTGTGTGTGTACATGGGAGACTGAATCTGGATGACCCACTAGGCTGTAAACTCCCCCGGGGCAGGAGCTTGATCCAAGGATGGGAGGTGTGGACAGAATCTTGCAAAGCCCTGAAGAGAATGTTTGTGCATGCTGCCTGGCACCCAGTTGCTCCCACGGTTGTCTGTGACTTGGAGACAGGAGGAATCTGGTGAGTGTTGGAGCCCACTGGAACCCCAGGAATGCTTCTGGGAGGGAGGAGGGATCAAAAGGCCAGCCAGCACTGACAGCAGGCAGGCCCTGGAATGGGGAAATGTGGCTCCGTGGTGTGGGGGAGGGCTGAGGCCAGAGCCTGAAAACAGCCCTCGTTTCTCCTCTACAACGTCCTCCCCCAGCGCGCTGTAGGTTCAAACTCAAGGATTTTCTCCTCATGAAACGCTCGCTGTGGTGGAGAGAACTGTGGCCTACGGAGGAGGTGCATGGCTTGTCCAGTGTCACTGTGCACTGGCAGTGGACTTCCGAGACTTCTTGCCAGCTGGGAACAAGGAAGAAATCCTTAGTGTGGATGGGACAGAGCCTCCAGAATGCAGGCCTTGTGGGTGCCAGAGATGGGGAGGGGTGATAGGGGCTGCAGCAGGCAGGAGGTGGGAAAGAGTGAGAATGAGCCCTGAGGGGTAAGGAAGTTGGAGATTCTGCGTGCGTGCATGCGTGCGTGTGTGTGTGTGTGTGTGTGTGTGTGTGCGCGTGCGTGCATGCGTGCGTGTGTGTGTGTGTGTGTGTGTGTGTGTGTGTAAATTAAACAACTGGTCTCTTCAGCTGGCTAGGGGTTTCTAACTCAAATGGCAAACCAGGAAGGACATTCCATCCCCACCCTGCTCCACCCAGGACTCCCCTGAGGGCTTGGCCAGAGGTGACAGCCTGACCAGCTCATCGGGTGGGGCTACAGGTGGGCTGAAGGCTGACCCTGAGAGTCTGGGAAAGGGGGAAGGGCTGTGCGGGAAGGTGTGGCAGGTGGGCTGGAAGCCACAAGGAGGTGGGTCCCTCCTCAGGCAGCTAGGCTCCCGGGGCTCCAGGCTCCAGCAATGGCTTGCGGCCTTCTCTACCAGGTCCCAGTATGCTGGAACGGTTTGGTGGTGGCTTTGGCGGGGCGGGGTTGGGAGTGGGGGTGGGGAAGGAGATCATAAGAGCCTGGAGTTTATTTATTTATTTATTTATTTATTTATTTATTTATTTATTTAGAGACAGGGTCTCGCTGTAGCCCAGGCTGGCCTTGGACTCAAGGCAATCCTCTTGCCTTAGCCTCCCAAGTGCTGGGATTACAGGCGTGTGCCACCATGCCCGGCTTTTTATGGTGCCGGGGAGTCAAACTCAGGGCCTCGCACTTGCAAGGCAAGGGCTTTAACTGCTGCACCTCTGTGCTGCTCCTCCACCCCATGAGTTTTTGAACAGAAAAGGCAGGTGGGATGGGAAGTGCTTGAGTCTGAATAGAAGCACATGTGCACACATGTGCATATAAATGTATGCGATTGTGTGTCCCGACACACCCCCATGCACACACAGACTCGACACGCATTTGCCTGTGTCTATGGATGTGGGTGCACAGAAGTGGACACTCAGCCACAACGTGTCGCAAATCCACACAAGTGTCCTTTTCTACAGGGACATGGGAAACAAGCAGGCAGCAATGTGAGTGAGTCGGGGATCCGGGGGCTCCGGGCTTCCAATGTCCTCTGGATTGGGAAGAGAGGGACACAGTTTCTAGGCTTTCAGTAGAAACAAATTTGGGGAGATACAGCCAGGGAAACCAGTGAGGTCAGGCCCATCACTGGCCAGGTTACTCAAGAGCTCAGCTGACCTCTGCCCGGCAGAGCCAGGGAGCTCTTTTGGCTTCAGTAGGCCTTGGTGGTGGGTTTGGACCCTGACCATTGAGCTGCTTTTTGAGCACCTCCTCCCTAGTCCCTTACCCTGGTGTCTGGAGGTGAGGAGGGTGGGCTAGTGGGGTGGGGAGCCTTCCCTGATTAGTGCCAGCTGGTTTCTGTGAGATCAAGAAGTGGCTTGGGCGGCTGTTCGCTACGGTTCTCAGTGGCCACTCGCCTGAGGTTCTGCCTGCTGCAGACACCCCAGAGCCTGGGTGGCCAGGTGGGCGGTGCGGAGGGCGGAAATGCGGCCCAAGAGGGGCAGGCTGCAGAGAAAGGTGGCCCGCGGCCAGCCCCGCCCCGCCCCTACCTGTGCTAGCCCGGCCGTCCGCGCGCCGCAGCCCCATAAAAGGTCTGCAGTCGGCCGGAGGTCAGCGAGTGCGCGGTCCCCCTCGCCCTCCGCTAGGTCCCGCGGGTGCGGCCACGATGTCCATCCACTACAGCTCGCGCTCCGCCGCCTTCCCCGGCCGCAGCGCTCAGGTGCGCCCGAGCACGGCGCGCCCCGGAGCCTTCGGCAGCAGCAGCCTGTACAGCCTGGGCGCCTCGCGGCCCCGCGCGGCGGTGCGTTCCGCCTATGGGGCCCCCGTGGGCAGCACCATCCGCGAGGTCACCATCAATCAGAGCCTGCTGGCCCCGCTGCAGGTGGACATCGACACCTCCATCCAGCAGGTGCGCCAAGAGGAGCGCGAACAGATCAAGACGCTCAACAACAAGTTCGCCTCCTTCATCGACAAGGTGAGCTAGACAGGACCCCGTCTGGAGCCTCGCTCAGACCTCAGCAGCCGCGGGGAGGCCTGGAGCCTCCGCCTGCCTGAGCGGTCTTCCCCTCTCCATGGGCTCTGCTGTTGTTGGATCCCAGGTCGCTCAGCCCTCTCCCTCCTGCAAGAATGTGCAGCTATCCTCCTGGCTACCTAACCGGCCGCGTCTGTGAGCCCTCTGGGAACTCTTGGGTCAGTTCTGCCACAAGGGTCAGGCTGGGAGGTCCAGAGGCCAAGCCAAGAGTTCTTGGCTCTCCCGGCCTCTTTTCCTGAGGACCCTCCGCGGGGCTCTGAGGGATGACATACCCTGCCCTGCTGAGGAGACCCTGGCCCCAGGCAGATGCTGGAAAAGAAGGCCTGGAGGGAGGGAGAGTCCTGGCTCCACCCACCAGCCTGGCCCTTTGGCCTGCCTTGATCAGGGGAGGGGTGAGGGGGCTGGGAGAGCACAGAGGGGCTCTGTCAAGGTGCCCGCCCCCCATGTTTATTCCTGCCTCACTTGTGCTTCTGGAGAGGGAGGGGCAGGCTTGACTAGTAGGCCTGGGAAAAGAGGGGTCAGGTGGAACCTAAACCCCTCCACGGGGCTTACCGGGCTGTCCAACTTGTGGCCCTGGGGCCACATATGGGCCAGCATGGCTTTGATGTGGCCGAATACAAGTTCTTAAAACATCATGAGTTTTTTTTTTTTTTTTTTCTGTGATTTTCTTTCACAACTCAATTGTGTTAACTGTATTAGACACTCATATGTGGCCCAGGACAATGCTTCTTGTCACTCAGTGTGGCCCTGGCAAACCAAAATGTTGGACACCCATAGCTGAGACCAAGATTTTCCCCTCCTGCTTCTGTAACCTGTAACCCACCCGTGTCCTCCTCACCTTTACCATCCCACCGTGCGTGTACTTCAGGTTCCATGGAATGCCCCGCTCCCCTACCCTGCCCACTCTTCCCAGGCCTGGGTCCTTCTCTGTTGTTGGGCTACACTCTCCACTGGGTGCAGCGGGGTGCTGGTGCCCTGACATGCTGGCTTTGAGGAGGCCCTTTCTTTTCCCATTCCCGGGGACACGGGGTGTGCTTAGGGGCCTGTTTGAGCCTCAGAATTGGGTACATAGGAGACGGTCCTTTTATGTGGGATTGATTGTACAGCCCTGACCTGGACCTTGTTGGAGGAAGTGGGGAGGACACTGAAGAAGGGACGGGGGGAGGTGGCCTGAAGGAGGATTAGCCTGGTTAGCCCCAGGCCCAGAGACCGGAAGGAGGCCAGTTAGAGGGGAGAGACAGAGAACTGATGTGGAGAAAAGACACATCACTGAACCAGGTCTATCCTCTCTCTGGCTCCCACAGGAAGACTTAAAAAATAGTAATTATTATTATTTTTAGACAGGGTCTTGCTCTGTAGCCCAGGCTGGCCTCAAACTCATGGCAGTCCTCTTGCCTGAGCCTCCTCAGTACTGAGATTATAGAAGTGTTCCACCACAACTGGCTAATTTTTACGTGGTGCTGGGGAATCAGACCCAGGTCCTTGCACATGCGAGGCAAGTGCTTTAACCATTGAACTATGCCCCCAGTCCCACATGAAGACAGTGTCAGGGGCGAAGGGCAAACATTTGGAGCCAGGCCAAGAGAAGAATCAGTAGGAACGCGAGCTGTTCTAGGTGACCTGAGAATCTTCTCGACTCTGCTGTGGCGGCTTGGTGGGCTCCTTCGGAGTCTCTTCTGTCCTTGTCCTGTGCAGGTGCGCTTCCTGGAGCAGCAGAACAAGATGCTGGAGACCAAGTGGGCGCTGCTGCAGGAGCAGAAGTCAGATAAGAGGAGCCGCCTTCCTGGCATTTTTGAGGCCCAGATTGCTGGCCTGCGGGGGCAGCTCGAGGCGCTGCAGATGGACAGGGGCCGCCTAGAGGTGGAGCTGCACAGCATGCAGGATGTTGTGGAAGACTTCAAGAGCAAGTAATGCCCCCAGGGCCACCTGCCTCGGGGACAGCATGCCCCTTCCTGCTGACCCTTTGCAAGAAAACCCAGCTCTGGGGTCAGAGTACACAATTATTCTCTGAGGGATGGTCTTTAGGTCACATTCCCTGCCCTTTCTCTCCCCTCTTGGTCCCTAGAGGCTGTTATAGGTTGTTCTGGTCTTTCATCTTGGCTGAATCTGGGGGAACTATTTTAGCCCACCCTGACCTACACGGTTCCTTTTGGATGCTTAACCAAAAATCAAGATAGTGTAGGTGGACTGTGAAGGTGCTGTCCTATGACAGGAGTGCTTCAGAACGTGTATGACCTTCATGATCATTCTAGAACAGGTTCCTTTTTCGCAGGTGGGGAATTAGAGACAGAGAGATTCAGGGACTTGGTTGACATATGGTAGGTCCCTGGGAGCTGGGACTTGAATTTTGGGTCCCTAGGTTTTGGGAGGGAACAAGGGACTGATGCAAGGGCAAAAGAACAAGCAGGGAGAATGGTCCTTATGCGCAATGGGCGAGGTTATAGGGACAGAGGGGGTCTGCCCATGCAGAATCGAAAGGGCTAGGAAGGCTGGGATTTTGAGGACAGACTTCTGAATGAGTGCAGGGCTCTCCTTCCTCATTAAACGGAAACCAGAGCCTGAGGCTTAGGCTGGACCCCACCCTGGCGCACCTGCCAGTGGGCACTAGGGGCAGCAAGCGCATTCTCTTTGCCTGTGGTTGTATGACTAAGTGGGAGCCTTACTCTGGCTCTGACTGGAGAACAAACAAGGTTTCTGTGGAGGTCCCCCCCCCCCCCCCCACTGCTTCCCTAGGGGGAAAGTCAACAAATTAATCCCTCAGCAGGTGGAACCAGACAGGTGCAGGGCAAGGAAGGCCTGAACTAATCTAAACCAGCCCTTGCTGTCAGGAACTCACAAATATGTGCCCACCTTTTTATATACCTTATATTCATCTTTGGCCTTTCAGAGCACTTTTCTATAGAGCTGGGACTGAAGCAGGAACTGGCCAATCTGTGCACTCCCTGGGCCCAGCAGCACAGTGCTAAGGTGGGGTGGACGGTGGAGTAGCAGGTATTTCCATAGCTTCTCTAGAACCTAAGAGAAACTTTAGGGATATGGATACCCCAAACCTGGGCTCTTGGAGGGGCTTGACCTGTGTAGGCTTTCTGCTTTCCCCAAGAGCTCTCCTGGGCTGCTCCCACTGCTCCCAGCAGCTCAGCCTTTGGGCACTGCTGAGCTTTTATTTCCTGTACTTTTTTTTTTTTTTTTTGAGTCTCCAGGTAAACACTAGGTTAGACCAATATGCTTTGTTTCTCTGTGCTCTGGCTAGCTCCTTGGGAGGAAGAGAGATGGAGGGGTGTGTTGTAAAAGTAGAGGTGAGAATGGAGCCCCTCGCTGCGTGTGGTTCTTTTGGGACTTCCTATATTGTCTGTCCTGACTCTGCGAACTTCCTTCCCTTTAAGCCCCTTCTTCAACCCTCAACGATGCTATTAGCTTGTGGCTAAGGCACGGGCTGTAGAGTCAGCTGCCAGGGCTCAAGTCTGGGCTTTGCCATTGGCAGCTTAGTGAACTGGACGTTCGTGCTGCTTCCCTGATAATTGCAGTGCCATCATTAAGGGTTTGAGGGTAAAATGAGTTGATCCACAGGACACACATCCCAGAGCTAGCCACAGGAAGCAGTACAAAGCATGGTAGTACTTGCTTTTACCCCTGCCCTCACCCTGGCCACAGTATATGCAACTTTTGCCCTGCACCTCTCCCCCACTCCACACTGAGACTCAAATCTGTAGGAATAGCTATATGGAAGTCAGGGAAATGAGATTTGGGAGCTCTGACTCCTGTGGGTTTTTTTTTTTTTTCCCCAGGTGTGTCATTAAGGAAGGAGGAAAGGGAGGCAGGGCAGGTTAACACCTGTATATGAGGAGGTTGGGGGCAACGCTGCACCAATGTCATGCCCTTCTCGAATGCAGGTATGAAGAGGAAATCAACCGTCGCACAGCTGCTGAGAATGAGTTTGTGGTGCTAAAGAAGGTGAGGGATGGACAGGCTGAAGGGAGACTGCCTGGAAAAACATGAGGCCCTTTCACCCAACAGTGTTCTTTTACTGTCAGGGCATTTTTTCCCAGACCAAGGTGGCACCTGGCAGGCCCGGAATGTTTGCTGAGTGATTGCGATGGGTCATCTCAGGTAGTTTGAGAGCTCCTAGAGATACGCAAGTAGAGTTTGAAGGCCTTGGTGTCTCTGAGGGCTTTGAGCTACAGGCCTTTCAGGATGTTGAAAGGCTGATAGGGCTTGGTGGTGCAGGCCTATGATGCTAGCACCCTGGGAGGCTGAGGCCGAAGGATTGCAAGTTCGAGCCCAACTTAGTGAGACTTCGTCTCAAAATCAAAAATAAGAATGGACTGGTGATGTATTTTAGTGGGAAGGCCCTGGGCTCATCCCCAGTATGGTACATGTGTGTGTGTATCGGAGGGGGAGGGCATGCACACACACACACACATACACACACACACACACACACACACACACACACACACACACACACACACACACTCATTCACAAATAATTTTTTTTTTTTGGAGACAGGGTCTTGCTCTGTAGTCCAGGTTGGTCCTGAACTTACTTTGTATCCCAGGTTGGACTTGAACTCATAGCAGTCCTCCCGCCTCAGCCTCCTGAGTGCTGGTTTATAGGCATGTGCCACCATGCCCATATTTCACAAATAAAATTTAAAAAAAGGTTCTGACTTAGTGCATATTCACTGAGCAGTCCATCAACAGAAACATAACCTGTCCCAGAGTGCTGGGCCCTTGGAGACCCAGGGATGATGAAAAGTGGGTTTTACTCCTGGAGTGGGGAAGTAGAAGAGTTCCAAACATCCTCTGACCAGGATGCTGTCCAGGGCCCACCTGACTCAGAGTTGCACATACTGTGAGTTAAACAGGTCAGCAGAGCTGTCTCATCTCTGGAATAGAATCGGAGCGGTTATGTGCTCTCAACGGGCTGAGGAGAACTTGAGGCTCATGGGGTAGAAGCGATTTGTTCCAGGCCACACAACTGGTCAGCAGCAGAGCCTGAGCGTGTTAGTGTCATAAAGACTATATTTAATAATTGACCACATGCTCAGACTGAGGCCTCCCGCTGTTCTGGGCTCTCAGTGTTGGAAGGACAATTCTGGTCTGGGGACACATGGAAATAAAGCCCGGCGTGCACTCTGGAGGGCCAGTGGGGGAAGCTCCTGCCTGGAGGACCTGTGTTCTCAGTAGGCCAGTGGTGCTTGTCCTTGTGGGTTGGGCAGGGCTAGATTGCTCCTGGCATTGCTAATTGCTCCCTGTGCTGAGTCCATGGTAACTCTGTCTTGTCGCCCCTGCCCTCAGGACGTGGATGCTGCCTACATGACCAAGGTGGAGTTGGAGGCCAAGGTGGATGGCCTTAATGATGAGATCAACTTCCTCAAGACACTCAATGAGACGGTGAGGAGCTTGGGGTGGGTAACAGGTCATCTTCCATGTGTCCTAGCCAGGTGGCCATCTGATCCAATCCCTTGCCTTTGAGACAATCCCTGGATGTATCTTGGGTGGGGGGGGCGGGGTGGTAAGGGCAATATCCTGGTTTTTGTTCTTTGGGACTCTGGAATGTTGATAGGCTAGGGGATGGGAGCTAGAAGGAGCTGGGAGGAGCTAGAGGTATTAGAGAGGGTAAGGTCAGTCGGGACCGGCCTTCAAGAGACTACAGCACTTGTTAAGTAGGAGGATGAGTGAGGTGAAAGGAACCAGGAGGAGGTCATATCATGAAGTCTTGAATTGGACCTGGTTCATAGGTGGGTTGGGTAGGGCCACAGGTTAGGAGAGAGTAGAGGGCCCTTCAGTTTATACCCATAGGGATCGGTGAATGGCCGCCCCCAAACTGGCCGCCTTTCTGTTCACACTTGCCTTCCTATTCTCTCCTCATTCTCACCTTGGCTTCTAGTTCTTTTTCTTCAGGGAGATTTAAAAATCTCTCCATTCTCATTTGTGAGAATTTCTGGCCCGAGGCAGAAGATAGGGAGGCCACTCACCTGGCAGAGGCCGACCTGGGGCTGGGTATAGATCAGCTCCCAATTCTCCATCTAGTCTTGGCCTGAACACTCATTAGCTTCTGTGAGCGAGTATCTACATTTATGTTCATTCCAGGGACAACATCACTGAGGCTACTGAGGCAGTCAATGTAGGCCTGCCAGTGTCTGGCATGCATGGATTGTATATATGTATATAATATGTACCTATATGCACACACGTGCCTCTATAGTACATTTATATATAATATGTATAAAATTGTTATCATGAAAGTGACCCATACTCATTGGAAAAATTAAGAAAAGTAAATAGTGCATAAACGAAAAACAACCATATATCCACCTATATCATCTTTGCATTTATCTTTCTGGACTTCCTGTGCATACATACATATACTTTCTTTTTAATAAGAAATAACCATGGCCTTCTTCCCCGAACAGTGTGCTGTGGACACGCTCGCCTGTCTGTTCGCATGGCTGTATCACATCACCTGTTCTTTGTTTTTCCAGAACTGGGAATTGAGCCCTCGGCCTTTGCATTGAGCTATATCCCCAGACATTTTTAGTTTTTATTTTAAAACTGGTTATTGCTAAGTTTGTAAGATGTACAGGCTGGGCACAAACTTGCAAACCTCCTATTTTAGCCTCCTAGAGTACGGGGATTACAGACCTGTGGGCCTTGTCACATGACCAGTTTTAAAGGCAGTGATGTCGTCCACCCAGGGAGGACTATGATTTGTTCTGCCATCCTACACAACCCCCATCACACTAAAACTCATGCTCCAGGGAACCTCATTGGAGGAGCCATCAGTCACTTGATTCCATTTTGTCATAACAGACTTTGTTCTTTGATATCACAGCCAAGGGCAGGTGGACTGGGTTAACACGTGCAGGTCCAGGCCCCTCACGTCTGGAGTGCTCAGCCACTCGTTTCCCTGGATAGGCAGTCCCAGGGCAGTGCGGGCACAAGTGTAGTCTTGCCTAAGTCCCAGTCTTCTGTCTGGTCCTACAGGAGTTGGCAGAGCTGCAGTCCCAGATCTCAGAGACATCTGTGGTGCTGTCCATGGACAACAACCGTTCCCTGGACCTGGACGGCATCATAGCCGATGTCAAGGCCCAGTACGAGGAGATGGCCAACCGCAGTCGAGCTGAGTCTGAGGCCTGGTACCAGACCAAGGTAGGTGGACGCTTGGGGCATCTTTCCTCTTTCTGCCAAGATCCTCCATGTGGCTTCCTTTCCTCCTCATTTTATCTTGAGGTTTCAGGGCCTGGGGCTCCATTGTCCAGGCAGGCACCATCATTAAGTCCGTGGTACTCTCAAGAAGACACACAGGCCACGAGCCTCCCCGGGGGGAGATCCCAGCCTGATGGGCAGAGGAAATAGACATGCAGTTGTAATAATTCAAATGTGGCAAGCACACAATGCTAGGCTGCTTCAGTACTTACCCAGGTCTGGTGTACTTACATAGCACTAGGTGATGTCTCTGGGGTTTCACTCCCGTGGACTCCTTTAATCCCCATGGTAGCTCTATTTGGTGGGTGCCATTATTATTGCCATTTTAAAGATGAGGAAAGGGAGGCAGAGAGATTAAATAATTTGCCTGACTTAACACAGCTCGTGGATGAGAGAGCAGGTCATAGATCCAAATCCCAAGCTCTAGATCTGGGACGCATGATCTTTGCACACGCTGATGGTGGAGGCAGGACGGCCCAGAGTGCCAATACTGAGAGGGTGGGAGGGAACACTGGGATGTTCAGTGCTCCTGGAAGAGGATGGTGAGGCAGGGTTAAGAAGCAACACAGAGGGCTGTCTCTGCAGAGGACTCATCGTGGTGTACAGGTAAGAGCATAACAGGCTTGGTTCTGGGCCTCCATGTGGCTGTTGATTTGTTGTATGACCCCTAGATGACGCTTTCCCTTCTCTGCAACTCATTCTTCTTATTTGAGAAATGGGAGGTTCTGGGATGGGCTAGGTGAGTGTCTCAGATTTTCAGTGATCCTCCAGCACCAGGGCAAGGAGGGAAGAGGAGAGCTCTAGAGTCAGTGGACAGGAGACCCAAGAGCCTTTCCTGTCTTCCTTCTCCTGGAAGAAGTGTTTAAACTTCTTTCCCACCCCACTGCCCAGTAGTCTGGCCTCCTGGCATTGGGTGAAGAAGTCTGGAAGTTGGACTGTTCTTCCCTGGAAATATAGGTTAGGAGGGGCTTTCCTTGGATGGGAAAAGGGACCAGTTATTTGCATGCCTGGCCCACCCCCTGCTATAATTCTTTGTGTGGCCCTTGCAGTTTGAGACCCTCCAGGCCCAGGCTGGGAAGCATGGGGATGATCTCCGGAAAACCCGGAATGAGATTGCAGAGATGAACCGGGCCATCCAGAGGCTGCAGGCTGAGATCGACAACATCAAGAGCCAGGTGGGGACCAGCCTTCCTCCTTGTATCATGTTCCCTGCTCCCTGGCCCCCGAAGGAGTGGCCAGCTGAGGCCATGCTCAGAGTGAGGGCTGGGAGCTGCAGAGGAACTGTCATCCTGACCTCCCTCGGCAGAGGCTGATGCATGCTGTTTGTGTCTCAGACTCACTGGTGAGGCCTCCAAGACAGAATGCTCAAGCCCAGAGCCTGGCTTAGGTCTACAGGGAGAAAAGTCTAGCTGAGTACAGAGCCTGTAGAAGGAATCAGGCTGGCTGATAAATGAGGAAGCACCATTAGGCACTGCATTAATGTGAGCTACCTGCTTGCATCTTGCTCTTGGGGAATTTGCATCTTCACGGTTCATAGAGAAGCCTGAGGCCTGCACACTTACCATGGCTCACAAACCTCATCCTGCCCCCAGCCTCATTTCCCATAACTTCCCTCCCTCCCTTTGCTCAGGCCATGCTTCCTGTGTCTTGGGTTTGCCAAGCAAACTTCAGGGTCTTTGCACTGGCTTTTCCTCCAGCTGGTATGTGGTTCGCCCAGCTTCATCCGCAGCTGATTCTTATTTCTTGGGTTTAGGACCAAAGTTCCCTTCTTAGAGATGGTTTCCATAAATACCCAGACACTGAAGTTCTTTGAAGTATATATCACTCTGAAATGTTGTCGTATCATCAAGTTAAGTTGTAGACTGTCCTCACTCCCTATTGTGATATACAAGGGGTGATCAATACGTAAAGTGAATATATTTAAATTTAAAATTTTATTATAGAAGATACATTGCCATTAATCCCCCTCAAATTACTCCTCCCTACTTCAAATGCACTTGTCATTCTTGTTACTTTCTGAAACAATTTAGGAAGTCTCCTTCAAGAATGTCTTTAAAAGGTGTGACCAAAATACAGTGAAAGACCTTGCCAAGTGCCACCCAATGGGAAAGCAGGCTTGTAAAAACATTACAATGTGTATTCACACACCTGATTCACCAGATCTGGCCCTGCAAGATTTCTGGCTCTTCCCTAAAGCCAAAATGATCACAAAAGGTAAACCTTTTGAATTGATTCTGGACATTGAGGCAGCCAGGACAGCATAGCTAAAGATACTCATGAAGCAGGACTTCCAGGATGGAGCATAGACTTAATATTAAGTAATGCATCTTTTATTGTAATACAAATGAACCTTCACTGTTTTTTTTTTTTCTTTTTAAATCACACCTTGTAAAATGCTGTAACAGCAGGGACCCTCTGTGTCTCTTCCCCGGTTCTCTCTGCTGACTCCTCATCCATGACAGGGACACAAGTCTCAGATGAGAGACTGACTGTGAGGTTGTGCTTTGCTGCAAGCTGGAGTTAGTTGGAGGCTGTTGATGAGGGAAGGGTACCCAAACCCTGGGGGAGGCACAGGTGCCTGTGAGGGAAAGGAGGGCAGGTGATGTGTACAGCAGCTTCAGAAGGTTTACCAGCAGCTTGAGGTAGGTAGTGATCTCTGTGGAGGTGTGTGTGTGGGGGTGGGGAGGGTGGCAGTGAGAGTGCTTTCCCGGAAATGCACCCCCCACTCGCCCTGCAGGCCTGTTTGTACAAGGTGGAGGCTGCCTCCTGCCCGCTGGCGCAGATGAGGGCTGTGAATCACCCCACGAGCAGGCTAGCTTCCAGAGCAGAGGGCCAGAGAGGAGCCTTGGGATAATGAGTGGCTATTTCTCGAGCCTTGCAACCGCTGCCACACAGTTCTTTCACACAGTGGGCTAGAGCCAGGCCCCAGAGTTAGGGTGTCTGTCATCACTGAGGGCCCTCAAGAGGCCCTGGAGTGACTCCAGAAGCAAAACAGATGGCCTCTTTCCAGGAGGCTTGGGTGACAGGTAGAGCACTGAGTGGTGACTGAAGGGCAGTGCGGACAGGCTTGCAGGAGGGAAGACGATTTGAGGGCAGAGGGTGATGGATGACAGGGAGGAAGACATGTGTAGGTTGGAGCATGGAGACAGCAGCTCTCTGAGTTAGTCAAACAGGAGGAGGCCCGAGCCTACACTGGCTCCTGGCCGGGGGAAGGTCTCCAGGTGGGGGTAGTTCTGAGGTCAGGCAGTAAGAGGCAGCTGTTCAAGGAGACACAAGTCCTTTGCAACCAGCACCTGCTCAAACCCATACATGCCAAACATCTGGGGCGATTCGTGTGGCCTGTGTGCTCCAAGTACCCCGAGTATGGGTCTGTTTCTAATTGGATACTTTTTAAAGGGGTTTTTGGTCTTTTTCAACTGCTTTGCCTTTGGGGACTTCAGCCTGGAACTCATGGTCTTGTAACTTGCAGCTGGGGGCTGGAGGATGGGGCGGTCTATAAATCATGACAGCATTTATTACTGATATCAGTCAATCACAGCAGCATTTGCTTACGCACTCGCTGTGGGCTAGACATGGTGCTAAGACTCCTTGTGTGCCACTTCATCGTCACAACACCTTTATGAAGGAAACATTGATTCTTGCTCTTTGATTTTTACCTTTTTTTTTTTTGTGGTGTTGGAGACCTGACCCAGGACTGCATGAGTGCAGGGCAGGCACCCTGCTGCAGAGCTACAAACCAAGCCCTTTTAATTTCATTTTGAGGCAGGGTCTTGCTCAATTGCCAGGTTGACCTCATACTTGCAACCCTTCTACCTGAGTCTCCCAAGGAGAATTACAGGAGTGTGTTACCATGCCTGGCTGATGATTGCTATTTTAGAAGAGAGGAGACATTGCCTTAGAAGGTTCAACAAATTCTAGGCTACGTAGCTATATGTGACAGATCCAGAAATTTGGGTATCCAAAGCCATGTGCTTATCCGTGAATTTCCCTGGTGCTGGGGGGAGTCGGTGGTGCCACTGGAGCCACCTAAAGCAAGTTGCCTATGTTCAGGACGCGGAGGCAGGAAGCAGTGGCTGGCGAACCCTGTCTCCCAGCTCACAGAATGTGCTACTACTGCCCACAGTGTGCCAAGTTGGAGGCCGCCATTGCCGAGGCTGAGGAGCGCGGGGAGCTGGCCCTCAAGGATGCTCGTGCCAAGCTGGCTGAGCTGGAGGACGCCCTGCAGAAGGCCAAGCAGGACATGGCGCGGCAGCTGCGCGAGTACCAGGAGCTCTTGAACGTCAAGCTGGCCCTGGATATCGAGATCGCCACCTACCGCAAGCTGCTGGAGGGCGAGGAGAGCAGGTGGGTGATGGGAGACTGGGCACGGGGTTCTGGGGTTCAGCGGAGCCTGGGCTTTAACACATTCATCTGCGAACATTTCCTCTCCTCTGCAGGGCCAGGGGTGGGAGGTGCAGGGACCACAGAACTGATGCTTTCCATTTTGTCCTCAATGAGGTGACTTCGTAGAGAGAAAGGCACGTGTTGTGAAGCCTCTGTGTGTGTGGCCGTTGGTGTCTTTCATTGATTCTCAGGATGCACTCAGGGAAATGGGCCAGGTAGAACTGACTCTCTGGTGTATTGAGAAGCAAGCTATGGGAATGTTTTATTAACTGAGGGAACGGGGCCAGAGTGTGGCCAAGGCTGTGCTGATTTCCCGCCTAAGCACCTTCCAGGCCACCAGGCTGCTTCTGACTTGTTACTGGAGCTAATATGTGTGGCACTGACTGAGTAGGTGGGAGGAAGATCATTTGCTGTCCCCAGAGTTATCTGCATACTCATTTGTAGCCAACTAAGAAGGCTGTGAACACATTGCTCCGATAGGATTTTCTTCTTGAGAGCCACGGTGCCTCTGCCTGTGGAGCCCGGCCTTTGTTCTTCGTTGCTGGGTTGATTAATTCTTCCTGTCAACGGGCAAGGCTTTAGAGGTGCGCCTTGAGGAAGGTTAGGATTTGGAGAAGTGAGAAGCGGCAGGGTGAGGAAGGCTTAGAAGTATGACCCGTCATACTGGCTTTTAGAATACTGCATGTAGAGGGAGCCTTTATTTAAAAAATGCTGAATTTATCCAAGTACTATTTCTTTTTTGAGCATTATTCCTGGGGGACTGGGGAGAGAGAATGGAGGGTGAAGGGAACATGGGGGCCAGGGTATGTTGGGCACGGTGCCTACATGCAGGGAGGAAGAGAAAAGGGACAGAGAACAGGACAGGAGTTGGGAGGTGGGGTCCCCTCCTGTGCCCTTGCTCAGCCTCTGTGTGTGTGTGGGTACTTAGGCTTCTTCATGGGCAGAGGAACTGACATCAGAGGCCTATGGGAAGAGACACTGAGCTGGGCACAGAGCAGCTCCACCACATTACTGCTTTCTGCATCCTTTTGTCTCTCATCTCCTGGGAATACAACCTTGGGCCCCTTTTCCTCACAGAAGTCAGAGCTGGGGGACTCTTAGAGTGGGATTGGGTCCACCTTCCTTCCATGGGCAGAGGAGTGGGCTCAAGTTACAGTGGGAAGTGGTATGTTCAAGGTCACACAGCAACAGAGACATCCCTTTCTGAAGGCTTGTTCTCAGTCTGGGCTGCTGTAACCAAGTTCAGGCTCAGATCCTGGTTCTTAGAGGAGACTGTGCCCCCACCCATGGGGGACATAGGAAGAGACACCTTGCATTTAGTCCTTAATCCCTCAGCCTTTCCTAGACAGGCCTATAATCTGGTTCCAAACCCCACAAAATTTTAGGGGAAGCTTCATTGAGAATAGAATTACAGGTAAAAATTAGGCTTGGAATCCTAGCACTCTGGGCGGCTAAAGTAGGAGAGTCATGTACTTGGACCCAGGCTGGTAAACTGAGTTATTATCTATGAGACCTGTTTTTTTTTTAAGTTCTAGGTATGTTTGAAAAACAAAAAAGAAAAAACAAAACAAAACAAAAAAATCCCAAAATGCAGAAACAAAATGAAACCCCACAGAACTTATTTACAAAGAGAAAAGACCAACAGTACAATATCACTAAGACACGGACATTCCGATCCCTTCCCTCTGAGTTCTTTTAGCCTTGTACCAGAAATTCTTATTTAAGTGAATACTTGATGATAACTTGTTCTAATTGTTCACAGCTTCTAGCAACTTCCAGGGTTCATTTTAACAGGTGTCCTGAAGCTTCCAGAAAACCCATCTCTTGACCCCCTCCTAGGCTTGAGGCTGCGGAGACTAACCGGACTCCCCTCCGTTCCTCCCCTAAAGTGAGGTGTGCCTCCCTGTGTAGAGCAAATTGATCCCCAAGGCCAAGGGCTTGGTGACAACGGGGCTGTGAGTCACAACACAAATACACCCAGCTGTCTCAGATGGGTTTTTAATTTTCACTGCAAGACCTGTTTCAGCCCTATAGGCTGCTGAAAGCCACCCCACCTTACCCCGCCCTCCTCAGTCCTGACTGAAGCGCAGTTAATCAGTCAACAATCCACTAATTATTTCAACACATTACATAATTACTATGTTCCAGGCTTCATGCTAAGAGTTGGAGACACAGGAATCAACAGGCAACTTTTAGGACTTTATGATCCAGAGAGGGAAGATAGGTAGATATGCACTTAAATAATAAACTTGGCAACCATTTACTAAATCTTGAGGGTATAAGACTTTAGATGAATTATATTATTTAACCTTCCCTAATAAGCCTCTGACCTTGGTCCTACAGTTAGGCTCAATTTACAGCTGGAAAACAAAGGCTCTGGAACATTGCTCAAGTCATGTGACCACTAGTAGGTAGAACACCTAAGTGACCTGTAACCCACCTTGCAGCAAGGTTGACAGCAGGCTAGAGGTGTGGGGACAAGAAGAAAGCAATTTGCTTGGGGCCTGGAAGGGGGATGCCTGGAAGTACCTGCCCCAGTCTTGAGGCAAAAACAATTCTCACAGGTCTGTCTTCTGCCCCCAGGTTGGCTGGAGATGGAGCGGGAGCCGTGAATATCTGTAAGTCCTTGGCCCCTGTCCTGTGAAGCCTGGGTCTTTGGAATGGCCTACTGGCTTGAAGGCTCTGCTAGGAGTCTCCTTCCATTCCACAGTTCTGGCAGGTTCTCTGGAACATGCAGCAGGCTCAGTGGCCCAGAGCAGTAGTGCAAGGAGGGGCACATGTGTGCACGTGTGTGTGTGTGTGTGTGTGTGTGTGTGTGTGTGTGTGTGTGTGATGGAGATGGCAGTGGGCCCGGTGGAGCCTCTGCCACTTTCAGAAGCTCCTTTTAGGTTGGTTGGCCAATAAAGGGTGCAGTGTGTGCGTGGGCAGGTGCTGCTGTGGCAAGAGGGTTGGGGTGGAGCAAAGGATGGGTTCTTAGAGGGCCTCATACCGATGAAGCCCTCTTCCTTCACTTGCAGCTGTGCTGAATTCTACTGGTAGCAGTGGCAGCGGGCTGGTCATCGGGGGAACCATGGGCAGCAATGCCCTGAGCTTCTCCAGCAGCGGAGGCCCTGGGGCCCTCAAGGCCTACTCTATCAGGACCACGTCTGCCACCCGCAGAAGCACCTCCACCTGAGCCTTGCGCGTGGGATATCCAGCCTCTCTGACCCCAGTCACGGGCTTCCCTTCTCTGCCTCTCATTCCTGGTCCTGAGATTACACGGTGCTCTGAAAATGGATGTCAGAGTCACTTCAATAAAGAGGCTTTTTGAGGCTTGGGTGAACTCCATGCCTAATTCTTAGATTCCTGGCTTCACTGGGCTGGGCAGGGAACGGGTGGAGAGGACAGGGGACTAGAGGGCCGGATCTGCACTATAACTAGGAAGCCCAGTGTAGAGGCTTAGGGTGCACATGGTGACATGGAGAGTGGTGCTGTAAGGCGCAGTACTTCTCGTGGGTACTAGGATAGTAGTGGGAGGTCTCTTATGTCTGAGACCCCAGGGAAGGATGCTGGTGGTGGATTATACAGGTGTATGTAGTCTAGGGAAGCATCTGGAATATGTTGATTGCTGAAGGGAAGCCTGTACATTTGACCCCATGGGCAAAAAATTTTCTCAAGTTGAGCTGGGGCCAGGGTGTGGGAATGGAGGAGGCAGACCACTGGTATACTAGCAGGTGCAAGTGAGGCAAGCCTGTACCTCACGTGTCAGAGGTCCACCCCCTTCCCTCTGACTAGGTCTCCTCCCCTTGTCTTCCCAGATCCTGTGGCTCTGGGTGTCTGGGTTTGGGGGCTACCAGCCCCCCTCTGTACCCTTCAGGATGTAGTGTGTGCAAGGTAGGGGCAGAGGACCCTTGCTCCCCTCCATCCCAGCTGAGAACAGCTCCTTGGCCTGCCTCTCTTGGGTGGGACCTGGGCAGGAAGGTGACACGGGCAGGACCAAGTGGAGATTATCAGAGCATGTTATACATGACCATGAGCTTTATTGGAAGCATGGAGACCAAGCATGAGGAGGAGAAAGAGTCAGGGCAGTTGAAGAAGGTTGGTCCCTTGGAAGCCTAAATGCAGCCTGTCACCACAACTGGGTTTGGAATTGGGGAGGGAAGCAGAGCACCAATCTGTCCTTCAGAAGCCATGGATATCTCTGCTGTGAGAGCAGTCCAAATTTGGATAGGGTCCTTGCCCAGGTGATGACAAAACTGGTCATTTAGACAATTGGGAGTGGACATTACCAGGTGAGGACCAAGAACCATCCCTCCCCGAAAAGACCAAGGAACAGAGTGGAGGGCGATTGCAGATGGCAGCACGTAGCAGGGAGGCAGGTCAGGCTTCTGTGCCTACAGCCTCCCTCCTCAAGTCCCAGGCCTTCAGAGCTCTCGGTTGACCGCGAGAGGCAGGGGCTGTGGCTTGCTGTGTATCTTCACAAAGTGGGGCCTCTACGCAAAGCGCACAGAGCGGCTGCTGCCGCAGCTCTGGCCACAGGGTGCACACAGGCCGGTGCTCACAGCCAGGTTCCCGCTGCATGGGGCATTGCAGGCACTACCTGTCACCGGCCGGGAGCCTGACACGCAGAGATCCCCACATACGACCCCACCTCTGGAGCTGCTGACACCTGTCAGAGGAGAAAAGTGTTCAGATTCAGTGAAGTCATTGCCTGTGGCCCCTAACTACTGGTCAAAGCCCCTCTGCTCAGGCTCTTCATTCTGTATCTAGCCCTTTCTCACTGAGACCCCCTCCTTCCCAGATAACTGCTTCCTGTACCCTTGACACAATGTGACACCAACTACTCTAATCACACTGCCCCAGCCCTCCAGCATCGCGTGCTCTAAAAACCATGGCCACCAGCTGGCGTCCTGCTTTGTAAATAAAGCTGAATTAGAACCCAGCCATATTTTTCCTATGGCCATGGCTGCTTTCCCATTACAATGAGAACTGAGTAGAGACAGAGGTTGCACTGCCCACAGGCCTAAAATATTTACTATCCAACCCTTTATGAAAAAGGAGCTCAGTGGCAGAGTGCTTGCCTAAAATATGCAATGCCCGGTTCAATCCCTGACATCAGGGGAAAAGTTTGCTCATCCAAACCCTAAGCCCTTATTTCCTCGCCCCCCCCCCCCAACTTTTTTTTTTCTAAGCCTATGGTGTCAATTACTTACAGACATTCACAGCACCAATGCCTTCACACAACCTTGTTGGGGAGTAAAGAGACAAAAATTAATTGGGGAAGCCAAACTTCATGAAATATTTTATCTTACAAATTCCCCCTCTAAGTAATGTTGATGCAAATTAGATACAAATAATATGTAAACGTGCTCTTGGCTGCAAAACACTACATTTTACTTGGGAGAAGGAAGGGAAACTCTCCCAAGAGATGTGGGCCTCACCTGTGCTCCTCGCCCTCCAGCAGGCGCCTGTAGGTGGCGATCTCGATGTCCAGGCCCAGCTTGGAGTTCATCACCTCCTGGTACTCCTTGACCAGGCAGGCCATGTCCTGCTTGGCCTTCTGCAGGGCCTCCTCCAGCCCTGCCAGCTTGCAGCGAGCGTCATTGAGAGCTGCCTCACCCTGCTGCTCAGACTGGGTCACTGCGGTCTCCAGCTTGGTGTTCTGGGAGGCAGGAGAGAATTATTAAGTCTCCCTACTGTGGGCTGAAGGTTAAAGACAAGGTGTCCACTGATTGTTGACTCTTAGAAAGGGGCCTCACTCATTTTTCCAGGGATTGTAAATGAATACTTCCAGACAAAGTGGCACAGTGCTTTCAATTTAGGAAATTGACAACAACTGAGGTTCCTGGATTCTTCTGAAACATCAAAGACTCTGGCCACATTAACCTGAACTTTTGTGTGGCCTGGCTCAGTGAGCTCTGCTGGCTCTGCCCTTCACGTGTTTGGTTTGCCTCTCTCCCTGCCCTGCTGTCTCTAGTGCCTTAGATACTACAGCCTGCCGAGCTCACTTCATGGCCTCTGTTGATGTCTGGGTGTGTGATCTGTGGTCTAGAACAACAGTCCACAGAGGAATCACACAGCAAGCGACAGGGCTGTGTGAGAGCCCAGGTTGCCTGCACCTCAGAGCGGTGCTATTTCCTTTGTACCATTCTGTCCCTTGGACCATCATTTTCACATCCTTTTTCTTCACATGGCTCTCCCATCTCCACTCAGCAGGAACGGCTTCTGTACCTGGCACTTGGCATTCTCCACCTCTGCCGTCAGCCTCTGGATGATGCGGTTGAGCTCATTAATCTCCTCTCTGGTGTGGCGCAGGGTCTCCCCGTGCCTGATGACCGTGGCTTTGATCTCCTCGCACTGGGAAAAGCAGAGATGCTCGTGAGGCCCAAGAAGGCACATCCCTCCCACTGGGGACCCGCCGGAACCTGGAGTTGTGCAGTATTCAGCCTGTGCGCCAAGCGCAGTAGCCCTGCCGTTTTAACCTGAGAGCTGTCAGCCTTTCACTTACCCTTCCTACAGGTTGGAATCCTGAAACAAAATCTTATCTATGCCTAGGAGACTGAGCCGCTCACCTTGGTGCGGTACCAGGACTCGGCCTCGGCGCGGCTGCGGGTGGCAACGTCATCATACTGAGCCTTGATCTCTGCCACAACGCAGTCCATGTTCAGGTCTCGGCTGTTGTCCATCTTGACGATGACTGAGGTGTCTGAGATGTGGGCATGGAGGACGCGGATCTCCTGCGGGGGTGGGGATAGCAAAACTTAATCTCTACTCTCACCAGCCCACCGTCTCAGAGCACTTCCCCGTCTTCTTCCCCTCTTTCTCCAACAGCCTCACTGTCTGAAGCCTGCTACAGCTTTTCTCTGGACCCTGGAGTCCCTAAAACTCCTCTGACTCAGGGTCTCCGGGCTGAGAGGAGGAGGCAGAGAAGCCATGTGTGAGGCCAGCTACCTACCAGCTCCCGGTCAGCACTTGCAGCTCCATCCTCTGGATGTAAGATCAGAGTTTATCAGCATTGATGACTGTCACCATTGAGGTTACTTGGAGCACGGAGGGATGAAGCTATGCTTCTCCTTCCTGACAGTAAACCTGCCTCAGGGCTCTTGGCTGCTTTGCAACCCCTCCCCCTGGGGCTCAGAAGCCAAAACCATGATCAGTCCTTCCAAGTGTCTAACACTTTTTGTTTTTTTTTTTGCTTTCCCATTGCTCTGTGGCCCCTCACCTCCTCATACAGTCGCCTCAGGAAGTCGATCTCCTGGGTCAGGGCCTCCGCGTTGGCCTCCAGGTCTGACTTGCGGAGGTAGGCACAGTCCACGTCCTACGGGGGAAGGCAGACCTGGAGTCTTAGTAGGGAGACAACCTGGAACTCCCATGTTTTTCTCAACAGCATGGGGCACGCATCAGGCTGAGTAAATTCTCCAGGAATCTCCTCAGGTGGCCTTGTGCCTGGTGTCATGGCATAGATACGCTGAGCCCTTCACATAACTGGGGGGATCGGGGCAGGAGTGGGTCAGCGATCCTTCTGGGGTTTCCAGGTATTTCCATTGGTGCCACTGGGGTGACTCCTGCAGAGCCCATACATTGTACCATCACCTGAACTTAGGATTTATTATAACGAAGCCCTGCTCCTCTCAGCTCTGGGTCTCTCACATGGAACCTCGGCCTGTGGTTAAAAGGCCAGGTGTAGGCCCCAGTGTGCCTCAGAGCAGGGCCCTGACCTTGCATAGGGCTCATGTCCTCCCAGTGGCCCTGCTTTCTTCACATCAAGGCAGATGGAAGGCGAGGCCATGGTGACACCGGTGACGGGTGATGGCTGCTGGTCATACCACATTTCCAGAGGCCACTGACTAAAGATACAGCACTTCCTGCCATTACATGCTCATTCATCCTCATACACATGGGATGTCCACTCTACGCCGGCCATGGGGCTGGAGGTGGTCGAAAGCTAGGGGCTAGAGGGGTGAGAATACTACCCAAAGTGCAGCTGGCACTGCATTCTGATTTCGGGGCCCACTCAGACAGCACAGGAGCGTCTGGGGAGGGAATAGGGGCAAAGCCTGGCTGTGTGGTCCTGGGGAGCTGGTCTGCCTCGCCACTATGGAGAGCTCCCTGCTCCATTCTGATTTGGCACAAATCGGGCACATGGATATTCTGGGGCCACTCACCTTCTTCAGGGCCACAAATTCATTCTCTGCGGTGGCCCTTAGTGCTACTTCCTCTTCATACCTGGGGACATAGGGCACAAGGCTCAGATGTGGAGAGAAGAAAGAAAATAAAATCCCAGACAAATGCATACCAGGAATTGGATCTTTTGAAAGTAGTCTTAGAACCAAAAAAGTGTCAGTTAGAAGGAACCTATCTCTGAGCACTCAATCCAACCACTTGGGTGCTTCTTGTTCCAGGGATTTTCATTGCTGATGTCCATCATGGTGGTGACTAGCACATCTGAAAGGGCTCCTGTTTCTGGAGGAACTCCCTGGGGAGCAGGAATTCTGCCCTAGTTCTGGTATCCACATTTCCCTTCCCTTCTATCTTACCCTTTCCCTGTTCAGGGCCTGACCTAGCAACTTCTACATGGAATAGATGCTCAGTGAACGTTTGATGAATTATTAAAGTAAATATAGAATGACGAGATGCTGGAGAAGCGCAGAGCCTCTACTGTGTTTAAACTCCCAGTCCAGAAAAGAAACACTGCCACCTCACACTCAGACGCATATTGATAATGTCTTCCTTCTGTTGAGAAGTTCCTTTGTAGTCTAACTCAAATGCATCCTGCTTTGACTTCCTCTGAATCCACCCTCCCAGTCCCCATGGCACTCACTTCTTCTTGTAGCCCTCCAGCACTTCCTGCACGTGGTTCAGCTCAGAGGCCAGCCGCCCGCTGTCGGCCTCCGCGCACTCGGCCTCCCGCCTCAGCGTGTGGATGTAGCCCTCAAACAGTGGCTCCAAGTTGCTCTCGCAGCACTCGCGGTTCTGGTAGAACCGCAGCTTGGTCTCCAGCAGCTTGTTCTGCTGCTCCAGGAAGCGCACCTAGGGTGAAAGGGGAGAGGAGCCTATGAGAGGAGCCAGCAACCTCCGCACACCTTTGAGAAGGCAGTGAGGATGCATAGAGCCAGGTGGACTGCATGGCCTGCAGGGTTCTCCTGGCCCAGGATGCACCCGGGCATCCTTGTTCCATGACTGCTTGCCAGGCCAGAATGAGAATCTGTCTCTGTGCCCTGAGAGATGAGGGCAGAAAGGAGAGGAGAAGCACTGTGCTGGGTTCCTGATGGGCTGGGGGTGCCGGCAGGGAGGAGGAGGGACAATCAGGGCAGGCTTCCTGCTTTGGAGGGGACAGAGTAGGAAGCAAGAAGCCTGTCACTTATGTATAGGTGTCCTTGGTGAGCTGTGGCTGAATGGTAAGGTGCACAGGGCTTTGTTAGCTGGGAGGGCAGAGAAGTTAGCCTCTTACCAGGCCAAGATGCCCTGATAAGAGGGGGTCTGAAGAGATTTATGTGTGTGTGTGTGTGTGTGTGTGTGTATTTGTGTGTATGTGTGTGGTCCTGGTGGTCTAAACTAATATGGTGGATGATCACGTGTCTCTGGAAGCCAGGCAGGCAATATGGATGGGGAAACTTCTGGAAAACAGAAAGGACTGGAAAACTGGAGAGACGCAACGACAACAGTACACTATGCTGGCCAGGAAGGATGTCAGCAGACAAGACTAGGCTCCTCGGCTTCCAGGTTTCCACTTCCCATATGCCGAAGCTGGAGTTGAGATGTCTCCCTCCCTGCCTTAAGGCCCTAGGATCCCCCTCCGCTAACTTCACGGGGGTGGCTGAGAGTCCTAGGTTGGAACTTTCAGAAAGGGAGAACGGGGGCTGCCAGTACTGCTTGAGATGATTTTAGGTGAGCTTGGCTGATAGGTTCTCATGAATGCCTTGGCCCATGTTCTCTTTCAAAGCCCTAGGAGGGAGCCACAGCACTGTCACTTAGAGAAGCAACAGAGGAAATGGGTGTGGGGCTCACTACGTACTCAAGGGCCAGGCCCTTTTCTACACTCCACTCCTTGGTCACTTTTGCAGGGTGCAATCAATGCCTGCTGTGTGGACCAGCTCCTGCTGGACACTGAGGGCCCTCAACTTTGGGTTTTCTGTCCTCAAATGACTTGGGGAGCTGGAGAGAACCTGGACCTAGGGTTCAGCTCTGGTTCCCTCTGTGTGAGCCCTGGGGTAGGCCCCAGCCCTGCTTCTGCTACTCCCCCACCTCCCCCATTTTGTGCGAATAGGCAGCAATTTTCTAGCACAACCTCCTCAGGCTGACTTCAGAACTGAGCATTTATACTTGAGAGATTAAAGGGATAAAACTTTGTGTTACTCCTAGAGTTCTAAATCCAGTGTCACTACCCGTGCATAAGGAGTTCACAAACCACTAAATTCGCACTGAAACTCTCCTTCCAGGCAGCTCTGGACGGAGGCTTGCTCTATTAAAAGGAGGAAAGCCAGTCATTAGCACCCAGTGACATTTTTTTCCACACCTACTTATAAGGATTGAAATAGGCACGAAAGGTCATGAATTCTCTCATGAGATTTTTCCATATAATTTAACGCCAAGGGTCTGTCTGTAGCATCTAAAGTTATACAGAGCAGCAGTCCTCATTCCACAGGACCAGCGAGACCGGCTTGCGGATTCCTGTTTCTTCCGGACCCCGCAGGCTCAGGAGGCAGCCAGGCCGGGCACCCACCTTGTCGATGAAGGCCGCGAAGCGGCTGTTGAGGCACTTGATCTGCTCCTTCTCCTCGTGCTTCACGCACTGCGCGTTGGGGTCGATCTCCAGGTTGAGGGGCGCCAGGAGGCTCTCGTTGACCGACACGGTGGTGATGCAGGGCGGGCTGGGGCCGCACACGCCGCCGGAGCGGTAGCCG